>JBAMCI010000107.1:4597500-4777500 GCA_037075265.1 Drosophila nigricruria | reverse complement strand
CGATCAAACTCCAAGTTTTGTTGAAATTCTATATAAAATTATTTGTATTTTTTGTTCAGTTTTCAAACCAAATGTAAACAGGGAATTGTGGATCCAATGCTTTCGATATGGGGTCAACAGATCATTGTTCATGAAGATACAACTCAGTAAGCTGACAAATCGACCTCTATATATAAAGCATATTATAATCGGATCTTTCTCACCCATTGCAGAATATCAAAAATCTTTTGCTTTAGTCATAAAGGTCATGGATTGTACATGGCATCGCCCACCGAAATTCAGAAATTCACGATATCATCGGAATTTTGGTGAGAGTTAATTGGGACTATCTTCATTATAATCTATAATATATTCATATATATATCTCTTTGTATAGTCAATTTATTTTGGAGATGATGGGTGAGTTATATACGGTACACGAAATGCCCGAACAGCCGAAGGAGGGTTTCTTTAAGGGTCTATTTGGCGGTGGAGCCAAGCTTTTGGATCGCGAAGAGTTGTGTAAGTAATTGATATATATCTATGCATATAGGAATGAAAAAGTGATGAAGGGAATCGATAAGAGTAAAGTAGAGAGGAGAAAAGAGAATATAAAGGTAAAGTAGAAAAGAGAAGATACTTAAAGAGTTAACGAAAAAAAGAGAAGAAAAAGAACAGAAGAGGAGAGAAGAATAGAGAGAAAAAAAATGAGAAGATAAAAGAGAAGGCAAAAGAGAGAAGGGAAAAGAAAGGATAAGAGAAAAGAAGATAATAGAATATATAGAATAAAATAGAAGAAACTATATCGTTAGATCTTAAGGATCTGTTGAGAACCTTCGGGTTACAGAAGAGAAAGATTATATTTATATATATAAAAGTAATTCTCAGATAACTTTTCTAATATCCATTTGCTTGACTGTCTTCCCGACAGTTGGTGAACAGAGCGGGAAAGCAAATCGTTCGGTTGCCCGTCATATACCCGGCCCCAACTTGGAGCAGCTGGGCCAACGGGCATCGACGGCCGCCTCGGAGATCAGTCGGGCCCATCAGCTGGCGATGGAGCGCGGCGAGAAATTGAATTTGTTGGAGGAGCGCGCGGAGCGTATGGCCAATACAGCTCAAGATTTCAGCGGTACAGCGCATCAATTAATGCTTAAATATAAAGACAAAAAGTGGTATCAGTTGTAAAATATCTATTTTAGGAGCCAATTCTACCACAGTTATTGTAATATTGCTTTTATAACACTTTCTACTACATTACGAGTAAAGTACACTTATTTAATTTCTGTTTTCAAGTCGTCACGTTATTTACAAACAAAAACAAACAACAAAAAAACAAACAAAAAAAAAACCAAAAACAAAACCAAAAAACAAAAAAACCATACAAAAAAATGTTTTTAATAAAAATATATAGACCAAAAAAAAAAAAAAACAAATTGCGTTGCTTTCGTCTGATTAATACGTCAAACGAGATTTTCTAGAAGCTTCGCTGGCTGAAGGAATATGGGCAAGTAAAAGGGAAAACAAGCGTTACATTTGCATACATTCTACATGCACAGGTTTTTCAAAAAGCGCGCCTAAAAGTTTTCACATTTGTTTTGGCGCTGCCACCAAGTTTTGTAAGACATCTAGAACAGTCTCTAAGACAGACAAGCCTACACTAAGAAATATTACAATATATAGCTGCTGATTGCTATCTACAAACATAAGAATAAATTAAAAATATATTTATTTGATAGCTTTAATTAAATTTACTGACAGATTGGCAGGTCTTGCCAAAATGGGAACATCAATATCAACATATCACTGCTCGATAAATGCGTCGCGTTATGCAACACTGCAATGGCTGCTCTGTGCAGCCAGCTATGGCCATTGCCTATCGTGGTATCGTGCTGTGATAGTCGATAGTCGTGCGTGTGTATCGCTGGCTGTCAGCACTAGCAAAAGCATTTTTGCTGGAGTCTAACCATTTTATTTTAGTTAATAAAAACACATATTTCCTCTTTTTTTTCCGTTGTGCGCGTACGTAAAGTGCTAAAAGACATTCACGCGACAGTTGCGAGTGCATTAACGGGCCATCTCGCTGTCACAGACGCAAATTTCCTACGAAATTTCACACACTCACACACAAACACACAGACACATACACACACACACAACACACACACACTTGCATATATATAATTTTTTTTTTTTTTTGTCATTCGTTTTGGCCCCCCTCGTACAATAGTAAAAAGCCAACCTTGAGAAACACCCAGCACAGCAGTTTTAAACCGTTTCACTGATGTTCGCAAACGATTCGTGGTAAGATTTAATGCCAAAATAAAGAAAATTACCAAAAAAAAAAAAATATATGAAAAGAAATGAGAAATGAAAAATAAAACTAAGCAACATCTATGAAAATGTTAAACAAGGCACAGCATGCGTTCAAATGCGGGCTAAAATTTGACTTAATTTTTTCTTTTGTGTCAAAAAAAAAGGCGATGAAAAAGAAACATGTAAGGTGCAGTAGTAGCAACTGCCTGCAGCTGTGTGCGTATGTGTGTGTGTGTATGTATCAACGCTAAAGTGTTGGTGCTGCTGCGTTTGCATATGTATACTTGTGTGTGTGTGTGTAATGTGCATTCCAACGGGGTAAAAGAAGCGGAGCATGTCCCGTTGTTGTTGTTGTTGGTGTTCTATAACTGACATTGTAGTTGTGCGACTCGTTGTCGCAGTTGTTTATCGTTTATCAGCGGCTCTGTTTATATAGAAATCGACAATTATGAAAATAAATAATCGAACAACAGCCAGTCTGTTTACGTCTTCTGCCATTGGGCCACCTGACACTGCTCCGCACTAGCAGCCCATAACTGTTGTTGTTCTTGTTGTTGTTGCTGTTGTTGTAGTTGTCCAACACATGCACACACACATATGCAGGCGCGCACGCATTCAATATATCGACTATCGATTCAAAATGTTAATTTCGTTATGAAAATGCGCAATATATGCAGGCAAATTTTTTGCTCGTTTAGTTTTTTTTATATACATATATGTTTTTTTTGGAAGCGTATAGCTGAGCAAAGCATAAATGCCAAAGAGAGTGCAGCGAAAATCATAACAAAACAATACAGCAAATGTGTGTGTGTGTGTGTGTTTTTATTTATGTGTGTGTGTGTGTGTGCAATAACAAACGAACAAACTGACACAGCAACAACAAATAACCGAAAAAAAACGTTCGAAAAGAAAGTGCTTGTGCTGTGCTGAGGCCTTTTTGCCTTTTGCTCCGTTGGCGCCAATAAAAAAAAAAATAAATTAAAAAAATAATATAATAATAAATAAAAATTACAAACAAAATTTTGTTTTTTTAAATAATATAATAATAAATTAAAAATAATAATATAGTAAAAAAAAAAAAAAAATATTATAAATAAATACAAAATAATATTTATAAATTTAAGAAAATAAATAAAAAAAATAATATAATAATAATAGGGAATAAAAATTAAAAATATAAAAAAGTATAAATAAAAATAAGAACAAAATAAAAAAATTAAAAAAGTAATAATTATAAATAAAACACAATAATAATAAATAAAAAATGCTGATTACATATAAATAATAATAATAATAAATAAAAGCAAACCAAAAAAAAAATTACAAAAATAATAGAAAATAAAAAAGCAACAAATGAATACAGTTTTGTTTATTTTGCTTTACTTTTTGCCTATCTTCCAACAGATTTCGTCTATAAGTTAATATCAAATATATATATACTTGTTTATATATATATATAAATAAAATACAAACAAAACAAAAACAAGAAGAGGAAGAGGAAGCAGAGTTTCATATTGTTAAAAAGTAGCGAACGCGCGGCGTAGCCATTATCCCAACAACATGGACAATTTGCGGATGATGAAGGAACATCGTTCCCAGATAATAATCGGCGGCAAATATCGGGTGATACGCAAGATTGGTAAGTCTAAAGAGATATATAAATATATATCTATTTATGCATAAATGTATATATAAGCTGTAATAACAAACAACTCACTCATAACTCTTTCGCTTAGATCATTCACAGAAACAAACACTTTTAATTGGCAGCATTGGCAGTAAACAGATTCATGAATGTATATACATATCATATAACAACAGCCGATTCTCTAGGCCCAACTGTCTCTCTTTGTTAATGGAAATCCTCAGCTTTCAATTCTTAAACAAACTTTGCATAGCTGCTTCGTTCGATTGTAATCAGATACAGATTGAAATCCTATATAAATGTTTATATGAATAGCAATCATAGCCAACTGTCATTCATAAGTTTTCTTTCTTCTCTTTTGTTTACGAATATATATATATATATATATATGTGTGTGTTTATATAAAGCAAAGTTTGAAGGTTCAGATTGAGTTGTATATAGAGTGAGTGAGCTTTATAGCTCAATTACTCATATAGATCTATACCTTATACATAAGATCAAATGGAGTTGTATATACAGTGAGTCTTATGTTATTTGAATATCATATAGATCTATAATTGAAAACTATTGAGAAATCTTAGATTAAGTTGAGGTTTACTTAAGCTTAATCTGTAGCAATATACCAAGCATGCAAAGTCTTGGTATATAGATGGATATAGGATAGATGAATGAGATGATATATCTATAGATGAACTGAAAGAAAGTCAGATATAGAACTGGTCTGGTATATAGGTCTACTATACTGCAAATGCGTTTCTTAAGCACTATTTCTAGTACCATATATAAGCTACGATGTTGTTCAAAGAGCTCTTCAGTGAATTCCTTTATCATATGCTCGGTATCATATCAAATAAGCTATCATATCGTATAAATTTCTAGAACTTCTTTATCGTATATACTTCTAAAACTTGATCGAACTGTAGCTTATATGATATGACATAGTATATATATAAAGAAACTATCTAGATTTAAAGCAAGTATCTTGCTCCTCTGCCAAAGTTTCAGTTTTATGACTCATATTTGCCCTATCACAACTAATTATCACTTATAATTATAGATTAGTCAACCCATCTATATAAATATTGTACTAAAATGTTTGTTATTTTGCAGGCAGCGGCTCCTTTGGCGACATCTATCTGGGCATGAGCATCCAGAGCGGCGAGGAGGTGGCCATCAAGATGGAGAGCGCTCATGCTCGCCATCCTCAGCTGCTGTACGAGGCGAAACTGTATCGTGTGCTCAGCGGTGGCGTTGGATTTCCGCGCATACGTCATCATGGCAAGGAGAAGAACTTTTATACTTTGGTCATGGATCTGTTGGGACCGTCGCTGGAGGATCTGTTTAACTTTTGCACGCGCCACTTTACCATTAAGACCGTACTGATGCTGGTCGATCAGATGATCGGCCGCCTAGAGTATATACATCTCAAGTGTTTCATTCATCGCGACATCAAGCCGGACAACTTTCTTATGGGCATTGGACGGCACTGCAACAAGCTGTTCCTCATTGACTTTGGCCTGGCCAAGAAATATCGCGACGCCAACAGTCGCCTGCATATATCGTATCGCGAGGAGAAGAACCTAACGGGCACAGCCCGCTATGCCTCGATCAATGCCCATTTGGGCATCGAGCAATCCCGTCGCGACGACATGGAATCGCTTGGCTATGTGATGATGTACTTCAACCGTGGCGTGCTGCCCTGGCAGGGCATGAAGGCCAACAATAAGCAGCAGAAATATGATAAAATCTCTGAGAAGAAAATGTCCACGCCCATCGAGGTGCTCTGCAAGGGCTCACCGGCCGAGTTCTCCATGTACTTGAACTATTGTCGTAGCTTGCGTTTCGATGAACAGCCCGACTACATGTACCTACGTCAATTGTTCCGGTAAGTTGTTAACTTTATGCTTCTTTTTATCTCTCTGTATACGCTGGATTGTAGTTTAGGGAAATTGAGACTGAGACTGAGACTGAGACTGAGACTGACACTGAGACTGAGACTGATAGATACAAGAATAGTTCAGCTATGAGTAGATAGATGCAGTTGAGATTGTAAGTACGTGGTAGATAGATGCGTCAATAGATAGATAGCTAAAAGAACAAATAGATGACAGAAATATAGAAAAATATGAACAGATAACGTGATGATCAGTGATGGATGAATCGAATGATGGGCATGCAGCTAAAGAGATGGATGAAGAAGAAGATCTATAGATAGACAGTAGTTAAGTTAGTTATATAGATTAATGGAGAATGAATGGAAATGGAATGGATTAGATCAGATAGATAGATAACTATACGATGGATGAATGGATGAATTGATGCATAGATAGCTAGATCTATGGATAGACAGAAAGAGAATTTAGTATATAGGATGGATAGACTTTTAATCTATGGCTTGAATTCTATCCATCTATAGACCTACCCCTATTGTTGTATGGACAAATAGAATGTGTATAGATAGACAGAGAGATAGCTAGAGCGTTATCTATATATCAATCGTTTGCCACAAACAAATTCTAACATTTTTCTTTACTGTCCCTCCCTTATCTTAGCATTTTGTTCCGAACACTGAACCATCAGTATGACTATATCTATGACTGGACAATGCTAAAGCAGAAGACCCATCAGGGTCAGCCGAATCCCGCCTTGCTGCTGGAACAGTTGGAGCCACGCAACGATCGCGATAAGGAGAAAGAGAAACCGAACTGCAAACCTCCCATCACCGAGTAATTCAGCTGAAAGGCAGATAAATAATAATAATGATAATGATAATACAAGTAAAACACATAACTTTGGGTGGCAAGCGTTTAAAACCAGCAACAGAATGCGTAACACAAACTGAATTGAAATGAAAGAATATGGAATGGAAGCAGACAGAAGGAATGAAGTGAAAAGGAAGCCGAAACGGAAACGGAAACGGATCGTTAGGATGTTTTCTTAATATTAATTTAAATTCAATACTAATTAAGACGATGACGAAAACAAAACAAACATTAAAATGAAAGATATATCTAAATGGAATTCACACACACAAACAAACATACATACACACACGCCAATTTTCATACACACACAAACACACACATACACAGAAGAGCAAAACACTTAGCCTAATAAAAGCAAAAGTAAAACAATATATATATATGTATATGTATATGTATATACATATATATAAATAGATATATATGTATATACATATATATATATGATATATATGATATAACAATGCAAAAATATATATTATATATGTATATAATGCAACACAAACACACACACACCCACACCCACACACATTCAAATGTTTCTCGCGTGTAAAAATATGCATATATAAATGTTTATATATATATATATACACCTCTATATATATATGAATTGATATTGATTTCACTAAAAACAAAATATGAAATTAATAATAAAACAAAATTTAAAAACAAAAAAAACTGCAATAAAAAATTTAAACAAACAAAACATGCGAGCAAGGCCAAGCGAGAGGGGAGAAATAAAAAAAAAAAAACAACAAATAAAAACAATAAAAAAAAACACAAAAAAAAAGAAATTTAAAAAAAATTTAAAAAACAAAATATTAAAAAAAAAACCACAACAAAAACAAAAACAAACGCAAAACTGCAAATAAATTTTTGCATTGTAAGCCGTAATAATTATAAACGATAACTTATATTTAATTTTTTGAATTACATCAATAAATATGTTGAAATTAAAATTAAAATTTCATTTACTTGTTTGTTTGAAAATGTCTTAGAAATATATATTCTATATATATATATATATGTAAACAAGGTGGGGGAGATAGATAAAACGAAGAGATTAGCTAGTAAAAAGATGGATGAATATTACAATAGATCGATAATGGATGAATAGAAAGATGTTTATACAGTTTAGATATATAGATAAAGAAGGGGAAGATCTATAGAGGGACAGAAAGGAAGTCTGTTATATAGATGGATACAGGAGGGATGCCTGGATGTATGGATAGATGGATGAATGGAAAGATAGATCTATAGAAGAAAAGGCAGGTATAGATCAAATAAAATGGATATCGGATGGATTGATAGATCTATAGGATGGATAAAAACGTCTTCAGATAAACACAAGAAAGATATATACATACGTGTATATAGTATGTGCGGATGGATAGATGATGGATATATGAATGGATGGGTGGAAAGATAGATTTATAGATTGATAATAAAGTAGGTGAGGTATATAGGTTGGATTAATGGATAGATATATCTATAGATAGACAAAAAGAAACTCTGGTATAGATGAATGAACTGATGGAAGGAAAGAAAGATCTATACATTGACAGAAGGAAAGTCTGGAGTATTGATGGATAGCCAGATTTATAGATAGACAGAAAGAAGATTAGGATAAATATATAGGATGGATGAATGAGATGATATATCTACAGAAGTCAGATATAGATCTGGATGCATGGGTGGATAGAATGCATATCGAATGTATGCAGTTGATAGCGAAGTCTGCTGATAATAGAACCCTTAAGTTTTTGACTAGTTCTAGCTAAACAGACACAGCCTGCCCACACTTGTATATCAATCAAGGAAACTCTCAATTTACCATAAACTTTACCCTCAACTTGATTTTCTCTATATAATACTACTGCAATTCTCGCCTGATCTTTGAATTGCATAAGCATTCGCAATACTCCATGAACAGGCTTCGGATAACGCTTATATTTGAAGAGTTTCAGATTTGGTAATTTTCCATTTCCATTTCAAGTTTATTCTGACTCCTCTATCTAGTTTTTTTTTGTATCAACAAATAATTATGAATGAACAAATCGGAATACGTTTCGAATGCCAAGAAAACAAACATCTGAGCGCAAAGTTGATTCATACGAAAAGCTCGGCTGTTTACCAGATCCGAATCTATAGTTTCTTTTCGTTTGATTGACAAACAGGGGGCTCAGGTAATGGCCCCGGCCTAGCCGGCGACGCTCAATTGTGGTCGAAGCGTCGCCAGCTAATGAGCCATAAATAAATATAGGCAAAAGGAAACCCATTCAAGAATCTCATCTGTCTAAAGCTGATCAAAGTCTCTGTGGTGTTCGTTAGCACATCACCTGAGTTGAGAATATATATATATATAATATAGTTGATCAGTTCTACCTATTGCTAACCCTATCTTGCTTATGAAAATTTTAGTCAATCAATCAAATTATCTAACAATCAATCTATCAGGGAATCAATCTAAAAACATTCACTAAGACAGAGATTCGAAATGTATTGTATACTTGTATATAGTCAGTCTATAAACTAGTAAATCAATCAATCAAACTGCCAGTCAATCAAGCAATCAATCTAAAATCTTCACAAAGAGAAATACAAAATTGTATGCACACATACACGTATGTAGCTAGAGTGTGAACTCGTAAGTCAATCAAGTATCCAATTAATTTGTTACTGTCTTAATGAGAGTTTCGAAATCAATCAATCAATAGCCTTCACTAAGTGATATACCAATGTTGGCAAATACACAAATATACTTAGTCTGCTGGTAAATCTATCTATCATTCTGGCAATACATCAATCTATCAGTCAATCGATCAACTTAACTAAACACTTCACTAAGAGAGACTAGATGTGTGGTATATACATATACATATATATATCATAGTTAGACAGAGAAATGTGACCTATTAGGTCAATCTAGGGCTATATTAGTCAATGAATCAGTTATTCCATTAGACAATCAATCAATCAGTAATCCAATAGGACTAATAAGTCAGTCAATCAGTCAGTAATTCCATTAGTCAATCAACCAATCTGTAATTCTGCTAGTCAATCCATCAATCAATCTGTAATTCTATTAGTCAATCAATCAAACAGTAATTCTATTAGTCAATCAATCAATCAGTAATTCTCTTAGTCAATCAATCAATCAGTTATTCCATTAGACAATCAATCAATCAGTAATTCCATTAGTCAATCAAACTGTCATCATTCGTCTTGTAACTCCCTCAAGCTCAATCTTTTCAATCAATCGACAAAGAAATAGAAAATCTTTCGTGCATTTTGTTGGGGGACTTTTTTTTGTTTTTAGTTTTTTTTTGTAATTTTTTTGTTTGTTTTTATTTGTAAACTTTCTCATAATAATAGATTACAATATTACAATTGTTTGTTATATTACATACTCGTATGCTTAATGAATAAATTTTTAATTGTATTTATTCATAATTTATATATATTTTTTTTTAATTTTTTCAAGTTTTATTTTTATTATCATTATTATTATTATTATTATTATTGATTTTGCTTTTGCTTTTGCTTTTCTTTTTTTTGCAGTTCACAAAAAAAAATTAATTAATGGGGGAAAAATAATGAAAACTGATCAATTTGTATGAAATTAGAATTTGCGCAGTTTGTTTTATTTATGTTTTATCAAATGTTTTTAATGTTTTCTTCATGTTGTGTTTATGTTTACAATTGGTTTAACATGTGGGAGAAATTAATATATATAATATCTATATATATATAAATATATATATATATATAATTGTTAATTTTATGGATTTTTGTTGTTGTTGTTGCTATTGCTGATAAAACGAAGAATTTTTTGTGCTCGTCCGTCAAGACTTTAGACAAGTAGGAAAAGATACAAAAAAAAAGGAAAAAAAAAAGAGAAAAGGAAAACTAGATGCAGTGTCAAAAGTGGAAATGGGGTGAAGGTGAAGGTGTGTGTGTGTGTGGAGAGGTGTTGTAATTGTGCACCTGATTTGACTTTACTTTAATACAATTTTTTTTCTTTTCTTATTGTTGTTGTTGTTGTTAAGCGAATGAAATGGGTTAAGAAAAAAACACATTTTCCGCGCTTCAAATTTGTTTGTGTTAGCTAATACAACTAATTGTGTGTGTGTGTGTGAGTGAGTGTTTTTATGATAGGATATATACTATATATATATATATATATATATATATATATATATATATATATAGGTATATATACGTATATATATTTATATGTTTGTGTGTATGTGTGCCTGCTCTGTGTCTAGTCTCTGATAACAGAGCCAACTATAGCATTGATAACAACTATATAGAATGTATATATATATATATATATACACATATATATATAAATGTAAGTGTGTGTGTGTGTGTGCATTGCAGGAGCTTAGTCCTGATAGGGGAACAGAGAGGGGAAAGGTTTCTATCTGTGTGTGTGTTTGTTTGTGTAACATTAAATTCTATATACATATAATAGCTGCTGCCCTTGCACTTGTTATAAAAATAAACTATATATATATATATATGCATATACATATACACATATATATATATATATACAAGTTGTTGTTTTGTTGTTGTTGTTGTTGTTATATATGCATATCTTTCATCAACTAATCCTGGTTAGCTCGTCCTGCAATGCAGCCAGTGCCGTTTTTTTTTTATCCTCCGCTTTTCCTTTTGTTTTCTTCTTCTTGTTTATTCGATTATAGTTTTTTTTTTGTTTTTTTTTGTTTGTTGTTTTATGTGTGTGTTTTAATTATATTTTTATGTATTATTTTTGTTGTTGTTATTATTATTATAATCGCTCTGAGCGAGCATCGTTTAGTCGGCCAATGTGTTTGGCTTGCTGCCGCTCTGCTTCTCCTTGTCACGTTCGGCACGCTGCTCCGGCGTCAGCATATTGTCGGCGCTCTGCTGCTGATTCTGATGGGTCTTCTGCTTCAGCATTGTCCAGTCATAGATATAGTCGTATTGATGGTTCAGCGTGCGGAACAAAATGCTGTCAAATCGAAATCAATTAAAACTTTGCAGCAAGAGACAGACAAAGAGAGAGGGAGAGAGAGAGTGTGTGCGAATCACTTACCGGAACAATTGACGCAAATACATGTAATCGGGCGCCTCCTCGAAGCGCAAGCTGCGGCAGTAATTCAAATACATTGAGAATTCAGCCGGATAGCCCTTGCAGAGCACCTCGATGGGCGTCGACATTTTCTTCTCAGAGATTTTATCATATTTCTGCTTCTTGTTGGTCGCCTTCATGCCCTGCCAGGGCAGCACGCCACGATTGAAGTACATCATCACATAGCCAAGCGATTCCATGTCGTCGCGACGCGATTGCTCGATGCCAACATGGGCATTGATCGAGGCATAGCGTGCCGTGCCCGTCAGATTCTTCTCCTCGCGATAGGGTATATGTATGCGCTTGTGAGGATCACGGAATTTCTTGGCCAGGCCAAAGTCAATCAGGAACAGCTTGTTGCAGTGCCGTCCGATGCCCATGAGAAAGTTGTCCGGCTTGATGTCGCGATGAATGAAGCACTTATTGTGCACATACTCCAGGCGTCCGATCATCTGATCGACCAGCATCAACACCGTCTTAATGGTAAAGTGACGTGTGCAAAAATTGAAGAGATCCTCGAGCGAGGGTCCCAACAGATCCATAACCAATATGTTGAAGTTCTTCTCATTGCCATAGTAGCGAATGCGCGGTATGCCAACGCCGCCGCTGAGGACGCGATAGAGCTTATACTCGTAGAGCAGCTGAGGATGGCGGGCATTGGTTGACTCCATCTTGATGGCGACCTCCTCGCCGCACTGCATGCTCATGCCCAGATAGATGTCGCCAAAGGAGCCACTTCCTAAAGTCAAATTTGTTAATTTACAATTTACAATTTACAATGCACAAGTCACAAAAGCACAAATGCACAAATGCAAAATAAAAAAAAAAAAACCCAAATCACAAATTGCAAATGGCAATTCCAGGCAAGTTGCATTTGGCCCTGACCCTCCGAAAAAAAATGGGGTAATTGCTGCTAAATGTCAAACGGATTGGTTGGGTTGGGCTGGCTGCACTTACCTATTTTGCGTATGATTCTGTATTTTTCGCCCACGACAATCCCGGAACGATGGTTCGTCAACTTGATGAGCTTGTCCATTGCAAACGTTGTTGGCTAAGCTGCTCGAGGGGCTGGGGGGACGACGACGGCTGGCAATATTGGATTTATGAAAATTTCTAACAAACTGATTGAGTGTGTAGCGTGCGCGTGCTATTTATTTGTACACTGGCTGGTACTGTTTGGATCGCAGTATGCCTTTGCCTGCGCGCAGTTCAATTCGTCTGCCGTTGCTTTTTGCTATCTGTCGAAATCTTAATAAATTTCTTTAGACAAGAGCAACGTTAGTGATGGGACTGTGCGACAATAACAGACAGACACAAACAGCTGTTATCGGCAACGACCTTGCGTTGCGTGAGTTATCGCACAATGAATTAGCATATGCAACGGACAAATATATCGATATTTGTCAATGCTTGTGCGCAGATGTTAAACGTTTGCGTGATGAGCGTTAAATATTTGATTTAAATAAGTTTATCTGTCGAGTTGAAGCATATAATTATTATTGCTTTATTAGTTAGTTGTTATTATTGTTGTTTTAATATTAATGTGCCACACTAAGTACTCGCCTAAGCAGGTGACAACATATCGATAGTTGCTTTAGTCACCTGCGCTTGACAATTGCATTGCAGTGACACACATACAAATTTCATTAGAAACTGCAAAATAATCGTTTAGGACATATTGCACGATCGATACTTATTTTCTTAGAATGTGAAGCCATTTTGAGCGTGGAAAATATTAAATATAAATCAACCGTTGATTGTTAATGTTTAAATTGCAACTGAAATGTATAATGAAATGCTTACAAATAAGCAGGTGATCTTTATTATAATAATTTAAAGGCCAAACACTGCAAATGTTTGGCTAAAAAATATCGATATTTGTCAACTGGCAAATATATTTGCCGAGATCTAAGCTAAGTGGCTTTTGACAATTTGACATTACTCAGCACTGTTTTTTTTGGCTAAAAGGCGCCTAAGCCTTGAGTTCCATCTTGGGCTAGAAGAGAAACCCCTCAATTGCAATTATATTTATACAAATTTAGTTTATTTACTGCCAAGTCTCGAGTTCTAGAGTTAGTTAAATGCAATTTGAATTAGAGGCCAGTGTTGGGCAGTGCTTGATCAAACGAAATATGCAGCCAATTGTGCCATTTTGTCCTTTGGCGGGCGTCCGCCGTGCCGTCCGCCACGTGCATTGCCAGCGCCCGGGCCGGACGCAGCGCCACCGCCGCCGCCACGCGAGGCGCCGCCACTGCGCACCTGACGCGAGGCGACCGCCCGATGCTTCTCCACCAGATGGGCGAATTCACTAGAACAGAAAATGCAGCCGCTCTTCTCCTCGCTGCCGTCCTTGAATTTCGACTTATCCGATTTGTAGACCACATTGACCAGCTGGGCGCCGCAGTCGCTGCACTTGCTCTCTGACAAGATGATCGAAAATCACAATCAAATTTGTATTTCATGCATGGTTAGACTTGACTAATGACTCACCTTCGACCGTTATTTTGGTGGCACCTTTGAAGCAGTTGATGATGACGTCACAGCGATTGCAGCCCAGCTTCCAGGTGGGCGATAGCGTGCTGTCAAGCACCAATACGCCCGTCTCGCACTCCACGCAACCGGATATGCCCAGCGTGTTCAGCGAATGCGGGCAGGTGGGATGCGTACAGGTGTTGCAGCCACCGAATTTCGGCATATCCCTGAAAGGCGGATGATTGTAGCAATACGGGCAGAACGGAAACGAACGACCCTTCACACCTGTCGAGAACGCCAGCAGCCCGAAATCATCCAGTGGACACTTGAACTCACGATACACCTTCACATTGCCATTGGGCAGCGTATAGTTCTCGTCACAGTGCGAGCAGTACAACCGTGCGGGCTTCGTCTGAGAAAGAGATGGCAATAGAAGGATTACTCATTGATGATAATCTAATGCATCTACTATGTCTAAATTACGTATATGTAGAGGTAGTTAGTCGTGCAAGCTTGTTATTTATCTGTTTATCTAGTTATCTTTAGCCATATCTCTTTTCCTTTCTCAATCTATATTAACATATTCATGTTTCATATCTCTTAATATATGTCTACATTCATGGATGCATCTACTTTACCCACATCTATTGATGTGCCTAATCTTAAGCTCTATATTAATACACATTTCTCGCTCTATCTCTCTCTCTCTCTCTCTATCTATATGCAGTTATAGAAAGCCTTATCGAGATTACTGTTGCGTACATATCCATAAGTTTATCTGCTATCTATCAATCATTTACTATCTATCTATTATCTACTATATATCTATCATCTTCTATTCAAATTTCTATTGCTAACCCTAACTCTATTTGCATATAAATGCTATTTCTTTCTTTTTCGATCCATATCTCTTCACATCGTATTTGATATATGTTCTATAGCTTTGTCCATATTCATCTTGCCCATATATATATATATTCTTATCCCTATCTCTGCTTCTATCTATTTATGCATGCTGCCTCTCTGTTTTTCTCTATCTACAGATGAATGCTCTATCTCCCTCTGTTTCGTTATCCATATCTCTACACCTTCCTCTGTTTATATCTTATTCGATATATGTTCTATATCTATTCCCTTTACAATCGTCTATCTTACTCATGTATCTTTTCTTATCCCTTCTCCATCTCTATTCATATATACATGCCTCTCTCTATCTATAGCTATAACAACTTCAACTCTCTCTCCGTCTCTCTTATTTCTATCTCTATCTCTATCTATACACACATACTGTTCTCTATCTACATGGACACATTGTCAGCCTTAATGATATCTGTTCTATAACTATATCTATAACTGTCTCTTTCATATTGTCAACTCTCTCTTTCTCTTCATCAGCAAATGATGCATCTACTTATGTATACTATATAGATATACATATATATCTTCTTCTACATCCATATATATATACACATCTATATACCTGTATATACTTCATGTATCTGCGACATTTGCCGCATCGCGAATGCGCCTTCCCCGACTCGGCCAACGGCGAAAAGGACGACTCGAAGAGCATATCCATGCTGGCAATGTTCTGCACAAAGTACACGAATTTCAGCTTAAAGATTTTGATGGCATGTCGCAGGACATCATTGAAGTCCGCCGATCCTTTGGCAATGAGCGTCAGCATGCGTTCCACTTCGGATCGCATCGTCGGCAGCACCAATTCCGGATCGATCTTCTGATAGCCATGGACCAGAACAATGCCCAATGTCGTCGGTATCAGCTTACGGCCGCTCTCGATCTTCACATAGTTGCGCTGACAGATGTTGTTGATGTGCACGGGTATGGAGGCGTCGGTGCCGATACCATGCTGCTCCATTAGGGTTATCAATTCCGCTTCCGTCAGATAGTCGGGCGGTCCGGTTTGGCTTTCGGCCAGCCGCACATCGTTGATGGCCACCTGTGTGCCCTGGACGAACGGCGGCATCGCCTCATCCTTGCCAAAGGCCTGCCAGGTCATCACTTTCGTGAAGCCCGGATCCAGTAGCACGTTCGCGGTGCATGTGAACGTCTCGAGGCCAACCTTCAGCTTGGCCGTCGTCGTGCGATACTTCAGATCACGCGACACGGTGCCCATGAAGTGACAGCAAATGAACTCGTACACCCGCCAGGTGTCCCGATCGAAATCGTTGCGTTGACCCAGCTTCATGGGCGTTATCGGCGGATGGTCGCCCGCATCTTTGCCCTTGCGCGGCGTTTGAAAATCGTTCGAAATGGCGCGCGCCTCTTCGCCGAATTCGCTCGATGGTTGCAGCACCCGCAGCACCGCATGCAAATCAAAGTTCTCCGGATACTGATTGGTCTCTGTGCGCGGATAACTGATATAGCCCTGAGTATATAGACGTTCCGCAATTTGCATAGCCTGAAACGGACCGATGCCCAAACCGGAGCTGCAAATTCGCATCAGCTCGACGGTGTTCAAGGCCTGCGGCTTGCTCTTGAATGACTCTTTGCTGCTAACGCTCTCCACACTAGAAGAGAGAGAGAGAGAGAGATAGAGGGGAGAAGGAATATGTGAGTAAGAGATAGAATAGATGGAAAGTAAAGTATTACTTACGTCGCCTCCTTGTGCTCCTTGACGCGATTCAGCAGCATGATGGCAATGTCTTTTTTGAAGACACGGCCTCTCGCCCACTCGAGCGTAAACTCCGGTTGGCCGGCCATCAGTTGCAAATACCAAAAGGTTTCGGGCTTAAACAATTGTATATCGTCGTGTCGCTTCACACAGAAGCCCAACGTTGGCGTCTGACAGGGGCCGTACGAGATGAGGGACGAGTCCAGATCGCCGTAACGACCCTGAAAGAATTTCGTTTGAAAGCGCGTAAAGGCACAGCCGATACGCAAATCCAATTCCTGTCGTGCGTCCACAGACTTGGCCTCGTTCTCATTGGGATGGCCCAGTGTCTCCATCGCGCCCTTGATATCCTTGTCAGTAATGGCCGAGAAGTGCGCTCGATACGTGACATTTCGACTGTACACATTGTGTATGACGTGCTGCACTGCATCCATCACCTCGAAGCATATGTTTTCGCCCTCCTTGTCGCAATCGAGCCACAGCACCAGATAGTCGCAGCCGCGCGCCTCATGCGACAGAAACGAACGCATCTGCTGCTTGGCATTGCATTCCTTTTTCTCTGTGGGGCAATCGAACAGCTCCACCGGATCCACCTTATCCCAGGAGGTATATTTGCTAATGAAATCGAGCGACATCACATGGCCACAGACTGAGGTCATGCGAAAGTGTACGTTGCCCTCGTTGCGAAAGTGTCCGGTCCATTCGTGAGTGGAGCAACCGTTGTTCCCTGTTGATGCAGAATATTATATTAATATCTATATATATCTGTATAAACAAGCAGATGCTGCAATTATCAGACATTAGACTGAACTTTAGGCACATATATTCAAGCTGCAGCTGAGTTGCTTTAGCCTGTGCCATGCTCTTCAGTCAATCAATCTCTGCACTTCACATCAGTCACTTTAACAGTTATATTGTTATTGTTTATCGTCTCTAACCTCGCTTTGCCGTGCAGCGTCCATTCGAGAGAATGCCGGCGAGGGAGGCAGCCAGCGAAGGCTTCTCGGCCACCATCAGTACGTTCTTCATGGCCTAAATGTGTTGATGATGACACCTATTACCACTACTACTGCTGCTACTACTGCTCCACCTCCTCTCTCTCTCTCTCTCTCTCACTCTCACACACGCTGTCTTCGCACAATGGGAGATGATTCTTGTTTTTAGCGACACTTTCATAGATTAACCTACATATGTATGCGTGCATATGCGTGTCTATGTGGGTTTGTTTGTGTGTGTGAAGCTGCTGCCGGTCTTTTTCCCTTTTGGTTGAATTGCTTCTAATTCTTGTATTCGCGCGCCTTATTGCACTTAATTGCAATACGCGTTCAAGCGGCGCGCTTAGCTTTAATACACAGTTTATATTAGGTAAACAAATATAAACGCTGAATGTATTTGCCAAAAAAAAGCCCGTGTAGCCGTAGCTGGTCTTAGTGGTGTGCATAAAATTAAAGAAACACTGAAATTAGGGATGCAAGTGTTGTGTCGATAGCGATGAGCCGCTGATGAATGCACAGCAGTGTGCGATGTTTAGATATCGATCTTCAAGCCAGTCATCGGTATTATACAATACTAAAAGCGTGTTATGAATTAAAATTAAATGTTTTTAGTTATGCAAGCGTACTAAAAATTTTATGAGCTATTGATTAATCATTTAATAAAAAATATGTTACATATTATTCATTAAATATTTAATGATACGTGTTATATTGTGAAATCGAATACATGTCTTTAAATATGATAAATTGTGTAATAATAATGCATGAAGAAATGTAATTTACAGCTGATAGTGTATGTCAACCTTTCAATAAACATAATTTAAAATATATATTACTTTTAAAATAATTCAGGAATTTGCCAGCACTAACGTTGAACAATTTGAAATTACGCGCCAAGTATGGCAACGCTGCCACAGAAACATCCACCCAGCGCACCGGGAGACGGTCTCCCACACAAACACACCAACAAATACTACACGCACGCAGACACTTGCTCAGCCGACTTGCGATGCAGGCAGCGCAGCCACCGCTACAAAGCCCGATGCTCAGTCGAGTTTTGGCCGTGAACGTGTTCAGTTGCGCGTCGCTATCTCATCGTCGTCCGTTTACTGTTTTGCCGCTGTGTGCTTGTCCGTCGCGGTCGTCATCGCCGTCGTGTATGTTTACGTTTGTTTGTGTGTGTGTGTGCGTCTGCGTCTGAGTGTACGTTTTTTGTTGTTTTTTTGTTGTTGTATGTTTGTGTTGTTTTTTTTTTGGCGACGGTTAGCAAAATAATTTTGAACGCCAGCTACATATTTATAAATATATGAAAGCACACGTATAAATATATATATATATATATATTTATATATATGTTTAAATGTTGTATAAGAAAAGTTCGTGTCTTTAATATATATATATATTAACAACAAACACACACACATTTTTTTTGGCTAAGAAATGAGCAGCAAAGCGTAGCGCAGCGGCAGCCGCCGTAAAGTAAAAGCAGAAATTGAGAGTTGTTTTTGTCGCAACAACAACAACAACAACAACAGCACCTACGCAACACTAGCAACACCGGCAGCACAAACCGTTTTTTTTTGTTTGTTGTCGCCGCCGCCTCCTCGTTCTTCTCCTCCCCCTCCCCCTCCTTCTCCTTCTCCTTTGCATGCCGTCGCTTTCTTTTGCGTGCCAATGCACTGCCTCCCCCTCGCACTAAAGCGCGCTCTGTTGGCGCCGTTTTGCAATAGTCTCTCATTTTCTACTCCTTCGGCTTGTCGGTTTTCTCCTGTGCTTGTGAATGAATTTGACAAACATAAGCGGAAACAAATAATGTTTATTATTTTTCGTATATATTTACATACATCTATATACATATATTCAAATTGTGTTTAGAAACTTGTCCCAAATTCGCTTGAAAACAAAATCTACCAAAAAAATTAACAAAACTCGTTTTCTGAGCTTTGTTTACTTGCCGTTTCTCAAGCTTTAAAGTTGATTAGCTATTGCTGTTGTTGTTCTGTTAATGAGCAGAACAATGCTTCAAGCTTAGCTTGAATATCTTTGTCTCTCTCGCTCTCTCTCTCTCTTACATTGTCTATTTTGCGAGAGCGCGTTTTAAATCTGCCATCATTGACGTTTCGCCCGTTTGCCCGTTTGGCCCGTTCTGCTTCTTCGCCATTTACTATTTGTGCTTAACTCGCTCTCTCGCGCTCTCTCGCTCAGCTGCAGCTCAGCAACAGAGTTGAAGGCCTTTTTTGCATACGGCAATGTTATTAACAACAACAACAACAACTCGACCCTAGGCAGCTTTAACGTAAAAACCAAAAAAAAAGAGAAAAAAATACAGGTTTTTGTAAAAGTTTTTGATTTCTTTTTAATGGTATTTACTATAAATATATATATATACACACACGTATTTATGTTTTTTTTGCAGTGCTAAGCTTTTGGCACTGTGACGTCATCTCTGCTCTGACAAAATTTTAATGCAATAACATTAAAAAAGGAAAAAAAATAAATACCTATAAAAAAAACGAAAGCTTGGCCAGCAAACAGTAACAGAAAACCATTGGCGCAGGCGCCGCTGCTGCGCCATAACGCACATTGCAAGTAGAAGCAGATAGGCAGATAGGGGGCAACAAGCGAGCGAGCGAGCGAGTGAGCGCTATTGATCAACTGTGCTGAGCTCGGTTTGAAAGCTGCTCTCATACAAACTAACACACACACATATACACATACAGACAAATAGCTTGCTCGCATGCTTACACACAGTCGTGTGTTTGGCTTGTCTAGTTGGCGCTCTCGCGCTTATATGTAAAACTTTTGTATGCGTTGCAAATGCATAACTCTCTCTCTCTCTCTCCCTCTCACGCTGTAATATTTACTCTCTCGCAGAATGAGGCGACGAAAGTTAATACAAAAATAATTAAGTTGTAATTGCAAAACAAACAAAACAAAAAGAAAGAAAAACGAAAACAAAACAAAAACAAACAATGCATTTGCTTAAAACAAAAACTACTCCCGTTACGAAAATGTCGAAAATTAAAAGAAATTAGCCAAAGTGCATTGATAAAGTCGAAAAGCAAAACGGAGCAAAAATAATAATAATAATAATACAAATAACTGAAACAACAGCGTTCAGATAGTAACAGAAAGCAACAAGCAACGACAACAGCAACAATACGGCCATAAAATGTTGGACACGCTAAGCAAAGCAACAACAAGAATTCGACTCAAAAGGCAGCAGCAACAGAAACAGCCAAAAGCAACAACAACAAAAACTACGAGAAGATCAGCAACAACAGCGCGGCAACATTGTCTGCTTTGGAGCTTCGCATTTTTGGCTGCATTTTGCGTGCAGGTAAGCAACACAGTTCCTTTATGTTTAGATGCAATGTATACAGGCTTATAAGCATGGACTATTTATTTGCTTAGATGCAATGTATATAGACACTCTTATAAGCATAGGCTTATTTTTTGTTTAGATGCAATGTATATATGTATATAAGCACATAAGCGCTTAACCCTTTCAAGACATTGGGCACTATACTGTGCTTGGTATTAAACTGTGCATTTTGCTGGTTAAATTTTAAGCTGTTCCATTTTGAAGGTTCCATAAACCTTCATTAGCCGTGAGCTAATGCTTATATTAATGTGTACATTTATCATGTTCCCATATATATATAAATATATAGCTAATAATTTTGCTATACAATAAATAATTAAAAAAAAGCCAGTATTTATTTCAACAAAATATCAATACTTTGATGTATCATATATATATGTAAGACATACTTCATATAAATTGATTTGTCCAGCAAGCCAATTAAAAAACTGCGCACTGTGGGGTTAAGTTACTGTTGTTGAGCAACATTATACACTAGCAACATCGGGTCTGGCAGCAAGAAGAACAGCACGCACATAAGAGACGCGAAAAATCACAGCTGCACTTGCTGCGTTCTCATGCTGGTCGCTTGTTGTTGTTGTTGTTGTTGCTGCTGCTGCTGGCTTTATCATTGTTGTTAGTGGAGCGCGCATTTCCCATGTTAATTCAATTCAATTTTTGATTCTTTTTTCGTTTTTGTTTGTTTGTTTGTGTTTTATGCTACTTGCAAAACTTGTCTTCTAGTCGAGCACAGCGTATAGCGGGTGTTGCTTAGTGTTCATGGAGGAGTGGAGAGGGGTTGGGGGTGGGGTAATTTTGGTATTGTTTTCTTCTCTGTTGTGCTCTTTTTCGCTAGAGACCTTGAGCCATTGGGCCAGCCAATTGGTGTGAATGAGATGCAAATAGTCGCAGCCAACCAATGAATATGCATTCCACGAGATGCGAACCAATACGCGGATACAAATACAGATACAAAGATACAGATACTGATGTGCATAAAAGATACATTCGATTTATAGCCAGATCGTGCTGTCGATTGCATAACAATGGAAGTCTTAATAACATAATCTTTATATAAACACAGACTGAAAATGAAAGATCAAATAAGAAAAAGTTATATATGGTTTATTGTTAGTGGTTTTAGTCTCGTTTAGTTTTAGTTATGCAATTTCGTTCTAGTTGCTTAACTTTTTTTTTAATTTATTATAATTGTGATTTATTTGGCGAACTTCAATTTGAATGATAATGAGCTTTTGGCAAAATGTATTAGCCGCGCAATGGCATGTGCCGCCATTAAGAACTTGTGAGTCGAAGTCATAAAATAAATAGCTAAACAAATTAATGACTTTTTCGTTCCTGAAGTTAACAAATGAACGTCACGTAGCTCTAATAAACAGAAAAGAAATAATAACTCTGGGCAAGCGTGTTTTAGTCGTTTGCATTTAGTGCTTAGATTAACGTTTAGTCATCATTGTGTAATCGAACAAGTTTGTATTGTGCGAACTAGTTCGCATTGGTTCTTTGCGGCTCATTTGGCTATGGTTCAATTTGAAAGGGTTTTCTGTTCTGGTCTAAACCAATTGAAAATTGCTAAATAGAGTATTTTGCTTTTGTGATAGTATGAGAAGTAGGCGTGGCAGTGCCCATAAAGTGTATACATTACTGATTGGGATAATGAGCTGAGCTGAATTAGCTTTGTTTGCCAGTCTCTCTGTCTCGTCTACATAGATTCTTATGTAATAATCAGTAGAAGCTAGCAGTCTTTATCGATAGTCCATGCCATTTGCTTACTATCGATAAATATCGATATTTGTATTAGGTTTTCTAAGCATAACTTACATATCATAAGAGCTGAAGACCCCAAATAATAAAGCCCTTTCTGGAAATACTAGAGAATACAATTTCATATACACATATATACAATCAGACAACAACAACAAACAACATTAAGTACCGGGTACTTTCCAGTCGATCCCTCCCAACTAGATCTTGCATACTTGTTTTATTTGGCTTTTAGTTTAGTTACTTCCGCTGACAGTAAATTGTTATTATTGTTGTGTTTGTTGCTGTTGTTGTTTGTCTATTCGATAAATGATCGCAAATATTTATCATTTAGTCACATACCACGAATTGAAATTGCTTTGCATTGTGCTCGAACGTCATGGCCCAAAAGTCACGTCTGCCGCACGGCGCTTTGAACAGACCCCAACTTGAATATACCTATAAAAAAGTAAATATATATGTATATATATACACATACATATATTCTTATATATAAGGTTTACAATCTGCAAAGCATTGCACTCGCGTCTGGTTCAGCGAACTGGCCCAAAAAATTTCTTGCTGTCTTTTGCTGGTGTAGGCGTTGCTTAAGATATTTTTGAATAGCTTTTCAATAATGGAAAAAAAAATTATTCTTGACTTACACTGAAAGAAAAAGAGAGAAAAATGGAGTCTATTCTAAGCCAAAATAGAATGGCTAAAAAGATGAAAGAAGAAATCAAGCCATTTGTGTTTTGTCTAGATCAAAAGCTTTATGATATAAATATTTCCATACAACCAAAGTATCTTTAATCTTAAAGTGATTGTGAAATCATTGCAAAAGAAATCCAATACCATTGAGAACTCGAAACTGGCTGAAAGAATGCTTAAGATAAAACTGGTGCAATGCAGATACAGATAAAGATACAAAGCAGTTGAAGATACAAATACAAAGACAGCTAAAGATACATCTAATGATACAGCTAAAGATACAGCTAAGGATTCAGATACAGATACAGATACAGATACAGATACAGATACAGTTAGAGATATAGATGCAGATACAGATACATTTATTGATACAGATACAGATACAGCAAGAGCTGCGGATATGTGAGCTGAAACGGATGCGTGGTAAATTAAGCGCAAAGTGCGGCCTAATTTGTTCCAAAAACAAAAACAGAGAAAAAGAAGAAGAAGAAAGAAAAACAAAATACAAAATTAAATAAAAACAAAAACAATTAAACAGACGAGGCCAAAAACAAAAACAAAAACTAAAACAAAAACAAAAACAAAATGAGATACAAATGCGATTCGCTTTGGATTTTTAGCTTTGGCTATGGATTTGGGCTGCAATTGGTTTTGGCTTTTCGGCTGGGTGCTGGGTGCTGGGCTGGGGGACGTCTGGTTAATTTGGGGGCGTGGCACGGGCTGCTGCACGGCAATTAAATGCACGGCCGCAAAAGACAAAAGACAAGGGACGCAGATGCGTGTCGCAGATAAGAGCGACAAACACTGTCACTCTCCCTCTCTCTCACTCCCCCTCTATCTCTCTCTCTCTCACTCTGCCGCACTCAAACACACCCATATTGAGTCCAATGGCACGTGTCAAGCTGGCCTAAAGAAACAGTCAACAACAACTGAAACAGACGCAGATGCATAGAGCTGAGCAGACCACTTGAAACAAGAAGAAGAGCTGCAAAATGCGGCTGATTACAATTTGTTGTGCACACGCACACACACACACACACACGCGCATAGTGTAGTGGGAGGCGGTGGAAGAGAGCTTTTCAATTAATGCAGCCCTGACCAGAGAGGCAGATAGACTGACTGACTGACTGTCTGAGTATCTTAATGACTGAGTTAATGGCTCAGTGACTGCCTCGCAATGGCAATGGCAATTGACACCCGGCGAATGTGTTACGCATGATTCAAATCTAGTTCGATAAAGATCGATAGAGTTAAAGAGAGTAAGAGTTTTAGCTGATATGAGATGGTATAGGTAAAGGGAGAGAGAGATAGACTGAGAGAAAAAATAAAGAACGAAAAGAGAGAAGAGTAAGCAGATGTAGGAAAGCGGGAGAGAAGTTTGAGAATGATAGAGAGAGAGAGAGAGAGTGAGAAAAGCAAAGCGAGAGGGAGAAAGAAAGAGATATAGAGCTTGAGAATTAGAGAAAGAGGGGGAAATCATAAGAAGTAGAGCTAGAGAGAGAGAGGGAGAGAGATGTAAAGAAAGAAGAGAGATACAGAGAGGAGGGAGAAAGAAAGAGAGAAAGAAAGAGAGAGAGAGGGAAGAATAGGAAAGGACATAAAGAGAGAGTTAGAGAGAGAGAGAGAGAGAGAGTGAGAGAGTGAGAGAGAGAGAGAGAGAGT
Organism: Drosophila nigricruria; assembly: GCA_037075265.1. NCBI lineage: Eukaryota > Metazoa > Arthropoda > Insecta > Diptera > Drosophilidae > Drosophila > Drosophila nigricruria. The sequence continues at coordinate 4,752,072 of JBAMCI010000107.1, read as the reverse complement.
GAGAGAGTGAGAGAGAGTGAGAGAGAGAAAGAGAGAAAAAGAGAGAGAGAGAAAGAGAAAGAAAGGGAGAGAGAGAAAGATACAGAGAGAAATTAAAGAATATGAAACGAGAGAGACATAATGAGACAGAGACAGAGAAAGAAAGAGAGCGAGCAATGAGAGCGAGGGAGAGAGAGAGATTCTCTGAACAAGAGAGAGCCATATGTTGTTGTTAAGAGAGAGAGAAAGTTAAAGCTAAAGGAGAAAGAATAAAGTCAGTGGAAAGAAGGAAGAGAGTTGAGTTAATGCAAATAAAAATTTGTCGCAGCAAAAATTTATTTAGTTAAAAAGCAGCTAATTAGAGCGTGAGCGTGGAACCAGTTCTCTGCTTAAGGGAACCAGTTAAGTTCTGACCTACAGAACCAGTGAGAACTAGAGAACTGAGAAGAAAGCTAATAAATTTCAATGGAAATCTCGATGCATAAACTAGACAGACGCGACAACTGGCAACTAACAACTGGCAACTGGAATCTGGTATCTATGTAGCATCTGGCATCTGGCATGTGGCAATCTGGGATTCGGCATCTGGCGATGGGCAACGGGAACAAGTTCACATCTCCAGCCAAATGGGGAGCTACGAATGCAGTCGATGCGTGCAACAGAAGCCAAAAATAGAGCGACAAAATCAACAAGAGCTTCTGCTGCCGGAAATGTGCCATCAAAATGCGAAAAGATGCAAAGAAAACTAGAGAGAGTTAGAGAGAAAGAGAGAGAGGGAGAGAGAGTAAGAGAGAGAGATGTATGTAGGAAAATGCAAGAGAAATATATGAAACAGGCAGCGAAACGACTTTAAAGTAGACATCGGAAATGGCAAACGCCACTTGATTTGGGCTCATGCATGAATCGTGTATCTATATATGACTATATATGTATACATATACTATATGTATACCATTTACCGACTCGCTTTCAAGTGTTGACAGGCAGATAAACAGCTCTGCGAAGCCATTGCGGAAGTATTTTGGACACAAATCAATTGCACGACAGACACGAGGAAAAGTAGAAAAGAAATTGCTAAGTGAGCTCTGTGCTGAATGTGCTTAACTAAGAGATACCCTGTAAGAAGTAAATAGGGAAAGAAAACAAAGGCAGAGCTATCTAGGCTATACAAGTACGCATGCATAAAATATAATGATTCTAGGTCTTATAATAAGCGAGTTATGCTTCAGAATATGAACGATATTTATCGATTTTTACTTAAATATCAAATATATTGATAGCTTGAAGCTCAATTGTGCTCTGCTTAGGCACTTTTAGCAGTTACTCGTAGAAGATATTGACTCCTAGCTATGCTAAGCTAGATGAGCTCAAGAAAAACTATGATAAAGATCGATAAGTTTGGTTAATTGTATTGTTTATCGATATATTTTTCTTTTAAGTTGTTCTTAGATACATGAGATAGCTAAATATCAAATTAGGTACAAAATCTGTGAGCTAGACTTAAATGTAAAGCAGTTGAAGTATCAACATTTATCGATTTTGATCGAAGTTATCGATTTTCTATAGAATAAGCGTAGTATGAAGCAACAAACTTGCTGCTGCTGATCAAGTATATACTGCCTGTTATAATACTCACTCTCATTTCCTTTACAGGATATTTCATGTATGTGGGCAGCCATTGTAGTATTTGAACTCATCGTAAAATTCTTAATGTCCAAATTACTCAGCAAACGCTGTCTTTCACACACACACACACACACACACGCACACACACAAAGTGAGGGTGATTTTTGATGTAGTTTCATTTCTCTACATATGTATGTGTGTGTGTGTGGGTGGGTGTATGTGTGTAAAAAGTCGCTTAATATTTAGTTGTATGTTGTAAGTGTAGCATGAATCATGCATTTGTATGATGAACTGTTCGGACTTTTTTTTTTTTTTTTTTTGGACTGAACTAAAGCGCCGAGGGTGAACCGCCCTCAACGTCACTGCCCTGCCCGCTCGTCACCTAATCCACCTTCCTGCCCTTGGCTGCCCACACCTTTTCTCTATGGTCTTTCCCTAACAGTTTCGTCAGTTGGGCTTTGGGATTCGCGTCACCCCTCGAGACGCTAGTTTTTGCACCCACTTGAACGTTATTAAAGTCATTAGATACACAGACATACACATACATACACATACATACACACACATACATACACATACATACACATATATACATCAGCAAAAAGTCGTTACTATACAAGTTCATATAAAATTAATACACTTAAAGCAAAATTTCATTGGTTAACTTATTGCTTTGAGGAATCTAATTTGACCTTTCAATCAGAACATGTTATAATCTAACTTCCTATTAATATATACCAAACTTAAGCTTAATCTAAAGATATTTTTTTGGTATTAATACTTTCCAAATCATTCTTAGTTCTGGGGTCTATCTATATATATATAAAACACTCCTTTAGTTTTCTTTGAACTTTCCACTTTACTACTTATAGAACTTTAATTTTGATAGCTTTATCTTCTGCTTCATCTCTCCATTCCAAAAATATATTAATAGACATTTAAGCTCCATAAATCTTATGTACACCAATAATTACTTTCTACTTCTGTAGAACATCTCCATCTGGCACTCCATCTGGTAGCTATTTTTCTTCAAGTGTACGCTTGCTTTTCGCTCCCTAATTACAGTTGCCATACTCAGAAAAACTTTGTGTAATGTCCAAAATGAAAGCGCACATAAAATACAAAAATGAATAAAAAAATTCATCATAAAATCATGAACAAAAATTTGCGTAAATTCATAATGAGTTCGTCGCAAAGTAAATCTTAGGAAAGTGGAACAATGCGAAGAAGCAGACAGATTTGAGAGCAAATCTTTAAGGTTGAAATGAATACATAAAAAAGCGATTGTTGCGAGTGAAAGATGCTTTTCCAGTTAAAATTCAAGGAACATCAAGAGGAATCTTAAGTATTTGCTTCAATTGAAACAGCTGAACTGGTTCTGGCTCGTCTGATTGACTTCGTAATAGAAAATAAATTGATATTTGTGTGGAAGTACTTTTGACATGAATGATATCAGTTCTTCGGGTTTTTAGAAAGAGAAATTAAATAAATATGTTTAAAAAAAACTTGGGATAATCTGTTTTAATATCTATTAAAAAATGATAATGACAAAGATAGTTACAATGACAATGACAATGACAATGACAATGACAATGATAATAATAATGATAATGATAATGATAATGATAATGATAATGACAATGACAATGATAATGATAATGATAATGATAATGATAATGATAGTGATAATGATAATGATAATGATAATGATAATGATAATGATAATGATAATGATAATGATAATGATAATGATAATGATAATGATAATGATAATGATAATGATAATGATAATGATAATGATAATAATAATGATAGTGACAATGACAATGTTAGTCATAATGCTAGTTATAATGACAATGACAATGATAATGACAATGACAATGATAATATCAATGACAATGATAATGATAATGATAAAAGTAAAACTAATGACAATGATATAAACGATGATAACGGTAATGAATATAACAATGATAATGAAGTTTGTAATAAGAAAAAAAAAAGTAACAATAATAATACCAATATTCATAGCAATGATAATACTTTGAGCAATTCCAATCATAATTACAGCAGCAATAAATATTTCAATAATGAGAGATTTTTTTTTATATATAAAAAGACTTGAATTAAAAATCGATTTCCACAGCCGCAATGCAACGTTAGCCATGTGCAATGGGCTATGCATAATACAAAAATATGTATATATATAAGTGTATATGGCATGCTCGACTAGCTTATACGCTGTAAAAAGGAAAAAGTATTATCATGAGAAAAAAGGAAAATATATTTAAAGATTTGGGATAGGGCGGAAAACTTTTATTGATTTTTCTTTTCTTTTTCTGTTTTATACCATTTTAATTAACTTGCAACTTTTGAACTAGCTGCTTGATACATTTTTACTGGGTATTCCGAGAAGAAAGGAAGGAAGGCAAGACAAAAGAAAAACTATAAACAATATAAAAAACATGCAGTGGGAAAATGCACAGCTCGCTGTTTGCTTAATTGAAATTTATTGAGTGCGCATTGCAATTGTTGTTTGTTGTTGTTGCTTGTTGTTGTTGCTTGCTGTTGCTGTTGGTGTTCAGTTGCCCATGTGCTGGGCTACTACGGGTGCGAACTGCAGCCTCTGTGCGCGCTGAGAATGTTATGATTACAGGATATTGCCCCTTGACTTTATTATTTCTGATTTGCCTATGCGGCCAACTCTGTCCGCCGCTCGCCCCTTTCCTCATCTTACACCCACATCTTTGCCTCATTGGGTTGCTGTCTGACTGGCTATTTGGCGTTCTGTTTGCATATAAGGAACTCATAACACACAGCAGCACATTGCATTTTATATTGACTAATCACAAGTATCACTTTACAATGAACTTTGCAATGAACTTTGCCATGAACTTTAAATTTCTATTATGATCAGCATTGCTAATATGCCACAAGGAAACCATATTCTTTTCTAAAGCAACAATGAGTAATAGTAGTTTAAAGCAAGTTAATCAATGGTAAAGATCTTGGCAGCTAGATCCATCTCTAGTTAACAGTGTGACCAGTCTGTGCCGCTGTAAAGCTGTTTAGTTTTAGAAAAATACAGAAAATTTCTTCGATTTTCCTTTAATATCAAACAACATCAATCAATATCCACTCAATCAATCATCAATAAGTGTCATTAAACAGTCTAAAGCTAGCTCAAGATCAAAGACCTAAATCTATACTCAGCTTTCAATATCAAGTATTTTCAATCATAGATCAATCAAATTTTATATTTTCCGCTTTTAACATACATCAATCATCAATCAATGCTACATCCAAATCTAATTGTTAACTGAAATCAGCCTTTAAACAAATCAAAATGAAAACAATCAATCAGATTTGAATATTTTTAATTATTATTATTATCAATCATCATCAATCATAGGTGATAAGCAACTCTAAGTGCAAGTCTGAATCACTCTCCATGTGATGAACTTTGCAAACCTAATTACTCTAATTACGAGTCTAACCAGCCTTTAGATAATTGTCGCTATCAATCACTATCAATCATTGTGGTGATGAGCACGTAATACCCATCATATCTAATATGTTTGATTGACAACTGTCAGCTGTTTGCCTTTAGAGGCCGGGCAGGTGAAGTCATGTTCATGTCTGTGTTTGCCATTTCGAGTATTATATATAATTGCCAGTGTGGCCAGACTGATTGACACCTGCTGCTGCTGTTCGTTTGTGGTGAGAGACTCACATATGTAGAAACTTTTGTCCAACTGTCAGTTTCTAATTTTCTGCTTCTCTTTTTGCGCCCAACTAACTGTCAATCAGCTGCGTTGACAGTTGATTTGAGTGGACGGACGGAGGTGAATGAATGTTCGAATGCCTGAATGAATAACTCATGTATTCACTGGAGAGTTTTGGAGAGTTGGAACTAACCAAAAAAAAAAAACACTCAAATCGATTTTTTGGCATTTTTTTCATTTCAAGAGAATTTTAGAATATATGAAGTACTTGGAGTGCTTTCTATGAATGCTCGTTTATATAGTGAAAAGCGAGTATATTACCAATTCCTTTCTACTTCCGTCTTTGTGAAGTTCGATACTTAAAATTTGAAACATTTACTCATTGGAGTCATCAATTTATAGAGGTTTTGTGGATACACTCAATAGGGGCGGTTGGGTTTGAAAGCTAGAGACTCTTACTAGGGCATTATTGAAGCTAGAGCTAGAGAGAGAGAGTTTGAAATGTTAAGTCGTATAGACAACCCAAGTGACTTAGACTTGACTTTATAGACGTCATCTTAAGATGGACTCAAAATTATATATCCACGCCTACTGGGGGCTGGGCAAATCGGACTAAGCTATATCCGCCTCAGTTTTAGAGCTAAAACAAACAAAATTTTGCAGTTGATTCACTATTCTATGAACTCTTCCATAGATAGATCTATATATATTATATGTGCTGATCTTTAGAGGAGATAATATATAAATAGATTTTCGATTAAATTTAGTTGTGAACGAGTATTAAGCAGTCAATGACGCTCAACTTACTTGCTACTGGTTGGTCTATGAACCATTTGAATGAGTTTCAAGTGCATTCAATTCAATTTCGTAGCTCTGAATGAAGCATTTATGCTTTTATATTATTTGACTAGACAAATGCTAAATGTTTATGAACGTCGAAACGCATTCACACACACACACACACACACACACGCGCGCACTCACGCACTCCCACACTCATTGAGGCATTGAATGGACTTACGATCGGAACATTTGGCTGGGCAGGGTGTGAATTCATTTGTAGTTTTAATTATTAGTTTCTGCTGTCATTTGGGCATGGAAAACGGAGTGGCTTTTGGGATGGGGTGCGGAATAATATGGCACTGGGTAGGGTATATATCTCTCTCTATATATATATATGTATAGAGACATATGTATAGTTGAAACGAGCTCAGGAAATGCGTGCCATGTACGCATAATGACCGATTCCGAGTTATCGGGGTGACTTTCAGTTTCTTAACCTCGCCTCTACCCTGTAGCCTCTGGCCTTGCTTGTCCCACCCTGCTGCTTGAGCGCATCTATCCACCCACCCTTCCACAGATCCCCTCCGTTCAGCATTGACCTTGATGTGCGTTGATAGCGGAAACCTCAAAGCGAACGCTAACTCAATCAACGTCGTCTCCAGCTCTCAGCTGGAGCATGAAAATGGATAACCAATCAAAGCTAGAAAACTATAAAAGACAATGCTATATAGAGTACCTGACTGATAAACTAATTAACTGTTCACAAAGTTCTAAGGGAAGGTAAATAATACGATGAAAAGACTTGTAAAATGTTTAGAAATCATAGAAAAGTTGCAGAAACTAAAGGAAGAAATATACAGAGATACAGTGAGGAGAGGAGAGGATACATACAGAGAGAGTGAGAAATGCAGAGGAAAATATGCAAATAGAGAGAGATACAGGGACAAAGATAGAGAGAAAGAGAGAGAGAGAGAGAGAGCTACAGAGATAAAGAGAGGAATAAGATACAGAGACGAGAGACAGTGAGAGCGAGAAAGATTGAGACTCTCTCCTTTAAGCTTATTTTAATGCGAAAGAAAGAGAGTTTCATTAGTTATTCTAATATACGAAGCCTGTGCTTCTAGTTCTCTTCCGTCTTTATGCTCTGCTTAAATAGACTAAAACTATTTAAAACATAACACAGAGTTTCTGCCATAGACAACCAGATTTTAGAAGCCCTACGGCTGTGCCTCTTGGTCGAGCTGAGTTAATGTGCACAACGCCTTTTGCATTTCAAGGATTCGCAATTTATTAAAAATTCTACAGTTTTTTTTTCCGGCTGTCAAGTGCACGTCTGTTCCTATACAGATATATATATACATATACATATATAAGTATATTGTTGCCGTAGGGCAATTATATGCCCCTGCTTTACCCTCTCTCCGGCTCGCTCGACTCTCCTCTGCCTGTCTGTCTTTGTAATTTATGACTCCCTGGTGCATAGTTGAGCTACGTTCCGCACCCTTCAGTGTTGCCTAGAGGCAGAGGCTGTTGCATCCACACGAAGTAGCTCGTTACAAGTTACATGTGCAGCGCTGGAGTGGCATGCCCCACTCGCCCCCTTTTCGGACAGGGCAAGCATCTAACTAGACGGTAAACAAAACGTTTAGCATAGAAATGGTCTAGCACGGAAAAGGAGGCGTGGCATTGGCTCGTCGATGCGTTCGCCGTAAACTGTTTGCATAAACATTTCAGACGCTGGCACTTTACGGTTTACCGGAGTCCCGACGACTACGTGCCGAAGTGCACGGCAAAGTTCTTGCCGCAAGCAAATTGAATTTTCCCGCAAGACAGAGAGCGAGTGAGAGAGAGAGAGACGGTTAGTCCGTTACAGTTTAGCTGGAGGCATTTGCTCTTTAACGAAATTCCGCTTGTAATTCGCAACTCGTTCAAGCGCCAATTGAGTTAACCGCTTCACTGGCATTTCTTTCTTGTTTCTTGTTACTGAAAATGTCTAAGCAGGGTATTTCGTTTGCAAGAGGCAAAAAGTAGGCTGATGGAGTTGATGTAGCCAAGTTCGTCTGTTCGCCTGTTCGTCCGTCTATCTGACCGTCCGTAAGCCCCAAAAACTTAATTTTTTTTTTCGATAACTCATCTCGTTACCTTGTTATCGATAACTTAACTTGAAGACTCCAGCTCACTATAAATTTTTCTGTGCTAAGTGCTAAGACTTAGTATACTTAGTATACCTCTTATCCCAGGGTATCTCGCAGTGGGACACCATGGACCAAAGCTCTTACTTATTTCTTATTTGATTGTGATTCATGTTGGGATTTGTTTTGCAAGCATCAAAACGAGGCCCGTTAACAGCTACAGCCACGTGTCGCAGCAGCATTTTATTGCTTCATTTTTATGAGTTAAGTGTTAAAAAAAAAGGCGAGGCTAAAAGGATGGGAATGAGTGTATATTAGAGACTAGTGTATGCCCTGTATACATGACGAAGCTCTTTCTCCCCTTTTTCCATTGGCATTCTCCATTTTCTACAGGGTATACCAAAATGACAAAATTCTCTAAAACTAGCGCAACAAATCAAAACAGGCTGCCGTCGCCGCTGTCGCCGCTGGCGCCGCCTGCTCAACGCATTCGCGCTCGCAATTTTTGTGGGTTGCATTTTTAACACTTTTCATTACGTTGTATTTTTTTCTGCTTTGCTCTGGTTATTTCCCAGGGGTTGACTGTCAGCCTGCCAACGGGGTGGACGGAGACTCTGAAGCTGTTGCCCAGCATTTGGAGTTTGAGATATTTTATATTGTTTATCGATTGGCCTTCGATTGGGCAGAGAATGCCAATAGCACGCGTCTGTCGTCTGTCAGCGTTTCTCAAACTCCGTTTGCCCAGCCAGCCAGTCGCATGGGGTTGGTTTGCACCGAAGTTTTTGTTGGTCAATGTTTTGCACATTAGTTGAGAGCCAAATACTTGAGAAAGTTTATTGAGTATTGTATATATCTATAGCTATAGAGCTGTGCAGCCAACTAAATTTGTTCTTTCTTTATAAGCTCTGGTTTGGAAGTTCCGTTTTCGGCCAAGCAATGCTTCAGAAATAGAGTCCACTAAAATCTAAAGAAGTTTGCAAATTCTATAAATTGAATTCAATTTAAATTTATGCAAAATCAAAGCTTTGATTTTGACAAAGTTATGTGATTTAAAAGGGATTACAAGGCACACAACCAGCTAGAGAATGCGAACAGCAGGGGCTAAGCACTGGAACAACATCATCACTTTGCTGCCTGCCAACAGATGTGACATAGTCCCAGGAAGTACAAAGAGGCTGAAGATTCTAAAGGCTGCTGGTTTCAGGTGTTGCATTTGGGTTTTTTTTTTTTTGGGCAAGGTTAACGGCCGCGCAATGCCGCGCATTCGCCAACCACCACCGAAAAAAAAAATGTCGTGACTTCTTTCTACGGAAAATTGAAATGTTTGCGCTCTAATTTCAACTCGTGGCGGGGGTTAAATGGAGTTACAACAACAACAACAACATCTATAATGCCTGTGCCTGGCACAATTACATTGATCTCTTGGCCATGGCTGCCGCGCATTATTTATAATGACAGCAATAACAATTGTGCTGCACTCGCTCATTGACATAAAATTAAGCTGTTTTTCCAGCTTTATCTTTAATGCACACACACTCACTCACTCTCTACCCCTCTCCCTCTCTCTCTTTACTTAGCCAATCTTCCATCTCTTTCTTTAGAATTGCCTGTTTCTTGGCTTGACTTTGTATTTAGCACATTTTACTTATCTTTAGCATTTCTTGTGCTATATATTTTCTATGTAATTGATTGATTGATTGATTGATCGCTCAAGCTCATCCTGTCTGTTATTCCTGAAATTTATATTAGAAAATAAATTTATCATATAAAACAAGTTGAAATTGTTACCTCGACTTCAACAAATCTGAAATTTAATCTAATTCTCCTTCTCATTCTCTCTCTCCTTTTCTCTCTTTGCAGGTATGTAACATCATGATGTAAAGTGCGCATAGCCTCGTAAGCTCTCATAAGTCCACTCAAAAGTAAAGTGTAGAAACAATGCGGTAAGCTTAATGCAGAGATCACGGCCTCTGCATTGAAGTAGTTGTAAAATAAAACAAGTAAAAGTGTTTTAGTGGGCAATGCTCGACTAGCAAATACCCTGCATACATTTACATACAGGAAAATATATATATAAAGTTTCAAGTTTTTTAGACAGACCGAGACAAACAGTTCATGGCTACATCGACTCAGCTGCCACGCCTCCTTCTACCTGTTACAAAGACTTGCATAAAAACCAAAATACCCCGTTTACCCCTTTTTCAATGGGTTCTGGGTACAGGGAAAAAAAACAACAGTAAATGCAGATGCAAATGCAGATACAGCTCCATCTAGATATACGCAAAGAGGTGCAGATACTTGTGTGTGTGTGTGTGTGTGTGTGTGTGTGTGTGGTGTGTGAGTGTTTGGAGATACTTTTGTGCATTTATGCATATGTCTTGTGGCCATAATTCAAGTTTATTGTCACTGGGAGAGACAATGGGAACTCCAAGTGGTTTTCTGCTGTTGCCATGGAAAGTGTTCTGTGTGTGCAGCATTTGCATTTAGTCATGAATACATCCGTATTCATAATCAGGCATATAGTGGGCAAGTGCATAGATGCGAGTGCATAGCGGGGCATAGCAGAATGCGTATGCTCTTGCCGTAGCTGAAAAGTGTTTTCAGACTTTGCACTGTTCACATCTATCCAGAATGTGATGAAAATACAAGAATTTGTGAAGCTTAAAGAAAGGTCAGCTTTAAGCTCTTGAATTAATCAACAATTATAAGTATTTGCATATAAAATGAGGCTTTATCGATAAAGTAGCTATTATCGATTAGTCTTGAGTAATTATTCACGTTCATCGATGCTGCTATCAATAGCTTACTTAGATATATAGATTATAGAAGCGTATATATATCAGCGTGCTTAAGTCTTGAAATTCTACAAATAAATTCTGATATTCTATACAATAGATACCGATTATCGATATTATTATCGATCGCTAAGTAAGCAAGTTATGCTCATATAAGTGTATATATATAGTGCTCAAAAGTTTCTAGTCTATCTGAAGAGAGCTCTAATATTGCACATAAATATACAGAAGCAAATAAATGCATTTATCGATATTGCTATCGATAGCTGATTAGGCAATAAAGAAAGTTTCTTAGCTACAAAACATGCTGAGTTCTAACTCTTAGTCTAAATACACATTCTAACAACAAAATATGTATCGATAAATTGATCGATAGTCAGTATCAAGGCTAACTCTTATGTCATCTAGTTTCTATTTAAGCACATAGACTTCTACCATTTCTCTCTTTACATTTATATATCATTAAAAGAGTTTCTTATTATTTCTATTCCTTTTTCTATTCCTTCCTTTTGCTCGCCTCTTTGACTCCTTCTCAATCGCCTTTTCCATGCAATTATCTAAGGCGCTGGCTTAACAAAGCGTTTCCACTTGCAAATTCAATGCGGCGTTGCCACGCCTACGCCTACAATTTAATGGGGCATGGGTATGGACTGCCTATAATTCCTATATCTCCATGTCTCTCTCTCTCTCTCTCTCTCTGTCCTTTATTCATTGTTTGCCCAGGCGACTTGGCACTTGTTAACCACAGCGCCTCTGCTCTACGCCTAACCCTCTGCACCTATCTTACTCTCTCTCTCTCTCTCTCTCTCTCAGTCTCTCTCAGGCTCTGTCTCCCTCTCTCCTTATCTGTTTCGCTTTCATTCTCTGGCTGTTTCTGTGTATTTATGTCGTCTGCCTGATTTCCGCTTTTTAAATGCTTCTGCCCTCAGCTGCAGTCTGTCCTTCAACTGGTCCCCCACGCACACGCACACACACACACTAGCACACCTATATGAGGTGTATGTGTGTGAAGCGATTATCAATGCGACAGCTACTGCGTCTCTTCCTCCCTCTTCCCCTCTGAACACGTAGGCTAAAACAGATTTATTGCCATAGTTTGTGCATTGCAGTTCACCTGTTTTTTATTTGCCTTTCACTCCCTCCCTCTCTCTCTCTCTCTCTCTCTCTATCGCACTCTGTTTAATTACATCTGCCTGTCTGTCTAGCCAGGTGCTAAACGGTATATCATGAACGGCCCAGACAATACGAAATTCAAGTGCTTCAGCAGCAATTGGCAATTGGACTTGAATTAACAACGATTTAGCTCTTGATTAACTACAAATTAGATCAAGTTTAGAGCTCCATTTAACTAACCAATTAACAGTGAATTAGCTAGAAGCTAGAAGCTAAAGCGTCATTGCCATCACTCAAATATAAATGCAAAATGGAATGACATTAATTGAGAGAGAATAAATGATTTAAGATTGCAATTGAGAAGCCTTAAGAATATAGAAAGAGAATGCTTGAGAAACTGCTTAAGAATGAAAAGGAAGATAATCTCTATACCAAAAGTTCCTCCAGAACTTTATGAAGATTCTTAAGTGATTATGAAGATTCTTAAGTGAGAGAAAAGAGATCGATAGGTATATGAGGAGTAGAGAGAGAAATCGGAAATAGGGAGAAAGAGAGAAACACATCAGTAGGGAGAGAAGGAGAAAAAGCTAGATAGAAATATAGACTAAGAGCGAGAGAGTGACAGACAAACAAGAAAGAGACAAGGAAAGATAGTGGAACAGACACAAATTGAGATAGATACAACAAGCATAAGATAGAGATAGAGAAAGACAGAGAAAACAGAGAGAAAGACAGCAGAGAGAGTGCGCGAAATAGATATATGCACTCAAGCGAATCCAAGTTAAGTGAGACGCGAGAAGAGTTGTTGAAATTCTGTGGCCAAAGTGTTGAGTGTTGACCAATTAGAACCGTAAAAGGGTTGACCACAGGCTGGACAAAGGACACAGTTAGAGAGAGAGAGAGAGAGAGAGAGCGAGACAGAGACAGACAGTTAGCGAGGTCAACTGTTGAATCTCATATGCAAATGTGTTCCAATTAAGTGTGTTGCCAGATCATATCACAGTTGCCACATGATGTTTACTGGCTGTGTGCGGGGCAGGGGGTTGGCTCAAGGGTTAATCAGATTAAAGCGCTTAATTGTGCGCTACCAATTGAAGGAAGGCACTTTTGGGCGAAATGTGAAAAAGAAAAGCGAATAGGAAAATCAAAAAGAAAATGAAAATGATTAATTGCATTTTGCAGGTTGCTTTGCCAAGACGTTTGTGAAAGCGAAACGCAAAAAGAACTAAGCAACCATCCCCTTGCTAAGCATACCCCGAAGTCACCCCTCGCCTCCACCTTCTGGGGGTTGTTTTTGCTTTGCTGATAAATTAAATTGAATTTTGTGCCTCGTGATGAAATCCGTTTAAACGCAACTTTATGCCAGCGTCCGTGGTACTCCCCCTTGGAGCACTTCAGCGCTGCTCCACAGCATCATCGTCATCATCAGCAGCGGCGTCATCAGCATCATCCGTGTTGAGTGTTGTTGTCGTTGTTATGGCAACAGCAGCTGCTGCCCCTCTAACCTAATACACTTCTCTCACTCTCTCTCTCTCTCTCTTTCTCTCTCTCTTTCTCTTTCTCTCTCTGACCCCTCTCTACACACACTTGTCGCTACTGAGATTTTCGGGTGGTTTCCTTGATAATTCGTACACTTTTCTCTCATTGTCTCGCCTCCCTCTCCCATGCTCTCTCTCTCTATCTCTATCTCTCTGTTGCTGCTGCATTCCCATAGACTGACATTATTTTCGCTATTTCCCATTTGAGCACTCAACCCCTCTGCAATCTGTTTACCATGCCACAATCCTGCTGTGCTTTGACAGCTGTCACATTGTGTTTCTTCTTATCTCAGTTGTTCCAACACTTCGTTGCTGTTGTTGTTCCATTGCAGACTTATTTCCGCTGTGATTTGGCTTGATTAATCGACAGCTCAGACTTTTCGCATTGCTTCACACAGTTCGAGCACAATTTGTGGATATGTTGAAATATGATTTAGCCACAGCATATCAACAGGTCTGATCGAAGGATTTATTCATAATTGTCAGTTAAGTTGATTGCTTAGCATAGGAAGTCAGTCAATCTGTGGGTTATTCAGATTTTCAGTCAATTATCTAGTGAATTAATAAAGCATTTGTGTGAATTTAGTAAGTAAGTTACTCAGTCAATCAGTCAGCCAGTCAGTCAATCAGTCAGTCATTCAATTTATTAGTTAGTCAGTCAGACAATCAATCAGACTGACCAACTTACTGATTGCGTATCAGTAAATTGGTCAGTCAGAGCTCATCAATCAGTCTATCAGTTAGTCAGTCAAAGTAGATCGGTCAATCAGTCAGACAATCAATCAACCAGTTAGTCAGTCAAAGTTAATCAATCAATCAGTCAAATAGTCAGTGAATCATGCAATTAAACAGTCAAATCAAATGTATGTAGAAAGCTTATCAATCAATCAATCAGTAATTCGGTCAATCAATCGATCATAAAGTCATTGTGATTGACTGAGTAAAATTCTGTTATTTCGACTAATCAGTGTAAGTCAGTCAATCAGTCAATAAATCATAGTTAATCAATCAATCACTTAATGAATCTTTCAGTTTGAGTTGATCAGCCAATCAATCATTTAGAGAGTAAATCTGTCTCTGACATCAAGTAATCAATTCTGTAGTCAGATCAGCTTTAGCCAGTAACTTCGTCAATCAATCATTGAAGTTGATCTTCCATCAATCAGACAGTCCGAATCAGTGAGTCAATCAAAGTTCAGTTAGTGTTGATCATTCAGTGTTAGGCAATCAGCTTCATTCGTTGTATATGACAGTAAAATATGCACGAAGCCAACTTTGAGCTCGTTTCGCTTTGTGAAAACTCAGTTTCATGACTTCCACCTGGACAACCATCGCTTCACATCCAATTTTCTCTCTCAGGCATATTATATAAAGTGCGATTATATAATCCATTTTCTGTTGGAATGAACTTCTCAACTTTATTGCCAGAGTCTGCGAAAACTTTTGAAGCCCGAGCATCCGCCGTTTCATCAAATAGTTTTCACCAAGACAATGAACGACAATGGGAGACACTGGGAGACTGGGAGACAATGAGACAATGCATATGTCAATTGCTCAATAGCTGTGACACTTGATAAAAGCCTGCTTTCAGTTCATCACGATGATGGGAAACTACTTCAAGTCTGCCAAAAAAAATAAAATAAAAGAAAAGAAAAGAAAATAAAGCAGGAAAGGCAAAAGCCAGAGCAATGAAAGAAAACAAATATCTGGCAATTGGCCAAGTTGTTTGGCTGTGGCTTTGACAGCTTTAGCCAAGTTAGTTGGCAACTTTTTTATTGGCACTCCGGTGACAAAGTTGCTGGCAACTCACTCGCAACTGTTGTCTTGTCTAAAATGTCGCGCGCATTTATAGACATTAGCGGTTCATTAGCGATTCAATGGTTCACTGGTTCCAGTTCCACCGATTCACGCCCCGGCCATAAACAAAGGAGGAGCCTCGTCTTTTATTCACATTTCCGCTTTCACTGTGGCAAATTCCTGTAATTTGCGGCCAACTGCCGCCAGGTGTCGCCATTGTGCAATGGGGGAAATTGCATTTGCCTGCAACTGCTTCTACACTTCTCACTGTTCGCTTCTCCCTACTTCCTAGTCCCTACTCCATTTCCATTTCGTTATCCCCGTTGTTAACTGCTTGCTGTTTGTTGCATTGTTGTTCGTTCAGCTCGTTGTCGTATCGTTGCCTACATTTCCGTTACAGACAAATGGGCGTGGCTTTGGTACGCCTCCTAACAAGCGCAGTGAGAAGCAATTAGAGAAGCGGCACGTGCTATCTAGCTACGCCTAGAATCCCTTAAACACAAAGCGCTGTATAAGGTCGGTGCAGCAAACAGGAGCAATTGGTTGAATGAGAGAGAGAGAGAAGCGATTGGGAAGAGAGAAGCGTTGTGTTTATTAAACTCTGGATAAATGATGAAAAGAGGAGGGAGTGAGAGAGAGAGAGAGAGAGATTTGCAAATAGCAATTTAAGCAAAGCAAGAAGCTAAAGTGATAAGCTAAAGACTTCTTAAAGAGAGAAGCATAAAATGATTTAAAGCTAGAAGAAGTCAAATGCAATGCAGCGAGAAGCAAATCAACGACTGAAGTTCAAACAAGAAGCGTTGCAAAAAGCAAGCTTAATAGAGTAGCAAAGCACAAATAGGAGAAGCAAAGAAAGGCTAGAGTAGTTAAAGAAAGAAGCAAAGCAAGAAGTTAGTTTAGTTATGACAAATGTTAGCTTCTTCAAATAAGTCTTAATATTTACAGGGTAGCTGCTAGTCGATCAAACTTCACGCCTTGCTCTTGTTTATTTATGCGTGTTGTCTTTTTATTTGTCTTCCCTTTTTTTTTCTATATTAATGCCTCTGACCCAATTGCAAGGGACCGCCCAAAGAGCTTTTCATTGATTATCCTGTACAGGTGTGCGTAGGTGTGTGTGTTTGGATGTCCGCTTATGTAGCTTTTGCTGTGTCAATTTTTAATATTAAATCCGAGCAATGTGGTTAAATCAAGCGACACTGATGCAATTAAAACGAAACACCGGACACCAGAAAGGATGCCCAATGGTAGCAGGGGGCTGACGAGGAGGGGGGCTGGGAGGGGGGTCAACGAGGTCAACGGGGTGGACACTGTTCAATGAATGAAGGACAACCAGGCAGGGCAGCCAGCCAAGCAGACGGACGGACGGACAGATGGCTAAGGGAAATTGCATGGAAAATTAGCTTTGATTCAACAGCAGAAGAAGAGAAATTAAATTGAATACGGATTATGCAGACGTTTATCGTTTATCGATTTAATTGCAAGCAGCAAGAAGCGTAACTAGATTTTGGATAAGCAAGGCAAGAAGAGTAGCTAGAAGTAAAAGTATATATATTATTGGATATATGGATATATAGCCAGATATGCATAAGGTATCCGGATAACCGGATATATAAATATATATATATTTCCGTATATAAAGATGTATATTTATATTTGTCCGGATAGCCGGATACATAAATGTATATATATGTAAATATTTACCGGATAAGATGATATATAAAATATATAAAGTTGAATAGTTGAATGAATAGATATATACGTATAACCGGATATATAACCGGAGAGCCGAATATACAGCGATATGATATGAAAATATGTAGCCGGATACAAAACCATATACCAGATATCCTATAGAGTATAGAGACATACATAGAGATATATTATATATATATATATATGTATATATATACACATATAGCCAGTTAGTCAAATCAACTGAGAACTGAACGGCCACTCGTTTAAGCCAGTCCAAACATTTTGGACATTGTTTATACTCCATATTCTATTGACATTATGCGAACAGTGTATAAAGCACAAAACGTGTCTGCTTTGCAGGATATTAGACAGCTTTGTTGTTATTTCTGTTGTTGTTGTTGTTCAAGTTGTTGTTTTTGTTGTCATGTTATATTTATGTATTCGCAGGGCTCTGCACATATTTGCCAGCCGGCCGCAACTACTTATGCACAGCAACAACAGCAACAACAACAACCAGTCGGACAACAACAAGAACAACCAACAATAATAATAATCATCATCAAAATTCAAATTCCGGCAACATTTTATTAAGCCTCCTGCTCTGTCTCGCTCTCTCTCTCTCTCTCTCGTTGCCTCTGTTTAGTTTCTAGCTTTTTTGATAGCAGCCCCTCCCCCTCCTCCTCCTCCCCTCACTGTTCTGCTCTCTTGCTGCCACTCTCCCTTTTTTGCGCTCTCTCTCTCTTTCTCTTTCTCTTTCTCTTTCTCTCTCCCTCTCTTTGCTTTCGCTTTGTATAACATTGCGTATACAGAATATCTGGCAAAAACAGTCGCCGGCTGGCTCCAGGAAGTTTGCCTTTTGTCAATGTGTGTGTGTGTGTGTGTGTGTGTCGGGGTCTCTGTGTGTGTGCGTTTTGTCTTTGCGTGTGTGTATCTGCCAAAAATCTATCGATTTTCTGTGCTCCTTTTGAAGCGTTTTTACCGTTTTTGCCGTTTGCTTTGTCGTCTGCGCCGGGATGTTGTTGTTGTTGTTGTTGTTGTTAACATTGTGGCAGACACCTTTTCCATTATTGTCGTTGTTGTTGTTGTTGTTGCTGCTGTCGCTTCAAGATATGGCACAGCAGCAGCAGCAGCAGCAGTCGCAGCAGTCGCTGCCAACTGCAGATGGATAGTTTTTCCTTTTCTTCTTCTTGCGGCGCTTTTTCAGTTTCTTTGGCAACAGCAGCAGCAACAACTTTAAGTAAGTGTTGTTGTTGTTGTTTTATGCAGCCGCAAAGCATGTGCACAATGGACAACAGCAGCAGCAGCGACAGCAACAGCAGCAACTTGAGCTCCCATGCCGTATACTTGATAATTTTGCAGCTCACTTGGGCCGTTTGCCGATTTGTAGCCACACGCTTTGTGTACCCTTTAAAGCAGCTCAACCATAAGCAGAAATACCCTGTAAATATTAGAAAAACTTGTTTAAAGTTTGATATGAAACAAATCTAGTTCTAAATATCCTGCAAATGAGAGCAGAATACCCTTTAAAATTCATAACAAATAAAATACTTAAATACCCTTTAATGAAAGACAGCATAGAATAAGAAAAACTTGAAAAGCATTTGAAATTGAAGACACCTTAACTTGGAATACCCTGTAAATGTGAGCTGTATATTTTTTACATACTCATTCAATTGCATAGCAATAAAATGTCCTAAATACCCTGTAAATAAAGGCAGCGATAGTTAAGAAACACTTGAATGAACTTTGATATGGAACTTCTTTGACATGGAATACCCTGTAAAACTATAAGTGAGAGCGGAATACCAATTAATGTGCGTCTACAGTTCAATAAAAACAGCAAAAATTAGGAAACACTTAAATAGAGCTAATAATATATATGATATACCCTGTGATTAGAGCTGAGTTTCCTTTTCAAATCTTCAAAATGCATAAAAAACAACACAAACTTAGAAACACTTGAATACAAATATACCCTCGAAAAGCATAAAAACCAAAACATATTAATACCCTGTAAATAATTGTGGAATAGCCTTTGAAATCGCAGACATTGAACATTGAATGTCCTGTAAATGAGAGCTAGATAGATTCAATATGATTTAAAACAATATACTCTCCTCTCAGCTTCAATTGTACAGGGTATGCTGAAATTTAAACAGCAAGTGAATCTCTGGCTATTTCCTGGTTGGTAGCAACAGGCCTCGGTTCCAAAGTAAAGCTTGCCCTTATATATGTATATATACCTACATATATATATATATATATATATATATATATATATATATATATATATATATATATATATATATATATATATATATATATATATATATATAATCTCCACCTTCTCCTGCCCTGCTGCCCCGCCCCCTTCGGTTGTATGTAACATTTGTGTTTTCCGTCTTCACTTTCAGCCAGCTTTGCTGACTCTAATAGGTGGGTGGAACTCTGAGCGGTAGCAACGCCCACGCAGACAAATGTTGTTGCCTTGATGTTGTTGTTGGCCAACAATTTTTGGCCAACAGAATTGTTTTTTTTTTTTCTTTTTTAGCCAGCTGATGAAATTTTGTAAAGTTCCTCGACAACAACTATGAAAAAATATTAAAGTTAAATTTCTATTTTAGGGCTGGCATTTGTGTTTCGTCTCCCTCTCTCCCTCCCACTCTCTCTCTCGCTCTCTTAAATTTCCATACGTTGATTACAGACTTGAAAAGAAAATTGCCCTGTGGCAATATGCTTTTGATGTCGCACCCAATGCAAAGCAGTTACAGCCCGTAAATAGGCAAAGATGAAGCATCATTTTTTGAATAGCTTTCGGAAGCCATAGAAAATAGTAGAATAGTTGAAATTCTTGGAAAATTAGAATAAGATTTTGATAGATTCTTCTTTTAATTGTGATTTCCATGTGATGTGAGCTCTTTAAATCTATCTATCCATAGATCTATATCTATCTTTGTCTAACTACTATAGATAGATATATCTATCCATGGATCTATATCTATCTATGTCTAACTATCTATCTATCTATCCATGGATCTATATCTATCTATGTCTAACTATCTATCCATGGATCTATATCTATCTAGGTCTAATCTTTGTCTAACTATCTATCTATCTATCTATCTATACATAAGCTATCTAGCTGGATACAAGTTTATCTCCATAAATCTATGTAATTATATTTCTATAGATCTAATTATCTATCTGTATCTGTAGATCTATCTTTCTGTATAGACCTTTATATATCCTTTGGTATAGATCTATCTACTTATCTATTTTAATCTATCTACCTAAATCTGTGTATATATCTATATGTAGATCTAGAACTACATTTATGTATACATAAATTTCAAAGCTAACAAAAGCTTAGACGAGATCTCTATGGATTTTTGCCTCCCTCTAATTCCCTCAAGTATTTCTCACCTTGTTAGCTCTCTGAAGATGTTTTGCCCTCCTGTCAACTTCCCTCAATCTTCTCGCGTAAAGCCCATCAATTGATTAATCAATCAATCAATCAAGCAGCCCTTGGCCGTCAACCCCCAAAACCCTATGTGCATCCACTGAACCCTTTTTCTTTTTTTTTTGTTGTTGCCCAAATGTGTTTACCCAAAATAAACAAAGAAACAAACAAAACACGAGCGAAGATAAGAGAAGAGCAAAAGCAAAGCACAAGAAGAGGCAAGTGGATGTGGGATGTTGTGAGGCCTTTTGTGAATGTGAATTTAATGGGTCCATAAAACGAAAGGGATCAACGTAATAAAAAACGGATTCCGCATATTTTAGATGGCTTTGTGTTCAGAATTAGCTAAATATATGCGATTGCAAATCGAAGAAATGAAAGGCATATATATAGAGAGAGAGAGACAGAGCGGAAGAGATGGAGGGTTCTATAAAAGTTATAGTTGGTAGATCGTTTGGATATACAGCTAGATAGCTGATATATGCCTGTAGTATATGATATGATATGACATGATATGATATGATATGATATGATATGATATGATATGATGTGATGTATATCGTATGTATATATCTTTATATATATCATATATGTTTCTATCTATATCTGTATATCGTAATTATCTTACGTATAATCTAAATATTATCGTGTGAATCTATATATTTCAATATCATAGCTATTGTATTTATATATATATATATATATTATGTATCGTTTCGATCATATCGGCACTATCTTATGTACCTAAATATATAGATATAGATCGCATCTATTCTACGATATTTATATATCCTAGCTATCGTATGGATCTATCTATATATTGTATGTATCTATCTATACCTGTATAAAGTATACTTCTTATGCATATGCATATATATCGTATCTATCGTATCGTATCTATCATATGTATCTATCTATCTAAAGATTGTAAATTTCATATGTATTTATCGATATATATGTAAAGCATCTATCTCAGTATATCGTATCTATTGTATGTTTATCTACTTATCTATCTACCCATCCAATCTATATCAGTCCATAAATTCATAAGGACTTCTTTCAGAACTCTGTTCATTTAGCTCCAATTTCAACTCCGTATATCCATCCTCGTCATTCAATCAATAAAAATTTACTGCTTAACAGGGTATTCTATAGTTGAGACATGCCTAAATATGTATACCCACTACATATATATATATATATATATATATCTATATATATGTTTATGTGTGTGTGTGTGTGTGTGTATAGCTGGCACATTTGCAACCCTAGAAACGGAGCCTAGAAAATGCTGCTCGAGTGTTTCATATTTGTTGTTGTTTGCTTTCCATTTTTATTGTCCCGAGGGGCAGCCGGAGGTGGTAGTGGGGAGGGGCGGGGGAGACAAGAAAAAGCGTAGACAGTCAAACAAAGCAACAGAGAGCAAAGCAAGCAGCCGAAGAGGAAAGTGAGGAAAAGAGAAGCAAAGCGGAAGCCCAAGCAGACGGCGTTGATTTATGTGCAATGTGCGAGAGGGAGGGACGGAGGGAGCAGGGTGGATATGGAGCTAGGGAGTTGGCAAGAGGGTAGCTGCCGAGGAGCCAAAAGTGTCCTTGAAACGATGTGTGTGTGTGTGTGTGTGGTGGTGGGGGGTGGGGGTGTTGATGGTGATGGTGAGACAGAGTGGGGCTGGGGCAGCTGACAGCGTACAGGTGGCACACAGCCAGCGGCAACAACAACAACAACAACAAAAGCCGAAAAAAAGAAATAGCCCCGCCAAGCCACAAAGCCCAGGCACCGCCCCAGACTCGCCGCCATTTTGTGGACGAAAGTTGAAATTGTTTGCGCAAATATTTGCACGCCTGTGGCAACCCTGGCGCCGCCACAGATTTTAAAACTAGGCGAACAAATTCATTTCAATTGCAAATAATTATTTCCAGTACATTCCACAAGAAATTAAAATGAAATTCGGTTTGCCAAACTGCCAAGTGGACAGCAGCCATTTTAGTTTTGGCAACTTGGTGGCAACTCTGGCGGCACTTAAGCTAATAGAAAGTGTATTAATGTTGGCATATGAGAGAGAGAGAGAGATCGACATACAGAGATACAGACAGATGGACAGCCGAACATAGATTGTATCAAACCAATATACTCCCATTAACTAGCCGAACGAGTATATTCACAGTCAAACTCACATATCTCTTTAAAAAAAAACCTTGTAATCAACGGAGATGACAAAAAAATGGCAAATTCTCTTGAATTGGAAATTCCAATTGCAAAACGCAAAAAACAAGAAAAAAACAAAAAATCGTAAAGTTTGTAAATAGAAAACTCTAAAACAGAAGGATAAATGGACAATGTGCAGCGGATCTGGCGAAATTCTCTGCATTTCTGTCTGTGCAACAACTTTGTCAAGTTTATGGGTAGCAAGAGCAAGAGCAAGAGCAAGAGCGAGAGAGATAATGGCGAAAACAAAACAAACAAAAAAACGGAGACAAATTTTCTGGGCGCATTGAACCTGGTGCCAAAAAGGATTCCGTGAGCTGGGCAAAGATTCTGCAACTTCCTTACAAGTTAGACAGCCACTTTGAGCTCTTGACAATGTCACTTCTATTAAAACTAATGAAAATGTGTCTGTAATGAATGGAGAGACTAAGAGATGCTCTGTAATGAAAAGAGTTTGTAGACTATAGATCAATTGAATGTGTCAAGTAAATGCTTTAGTAAATTAATCTAAAATACTTAGATTAAGTTAAATTCAATATCTCAATAATTAAACAGGAATTCAACTGCTTGTTGAATATAGTTCTTAGTATACGCTTTAAGAACTCGCATACCAAATTTTTCCTTTGTAACTCTCTTAGTTACTGAGTTCCTTCGGTCGATTGTAGACAAATTTCGAGTAAAATATAAAAATCTGATTTGTTGTCCATATAAATTGTATGGTTTTCTATTCAACAGCGCACATACCAAATTTTCCAACACTTATCCATTGCATTACTGAGTTCCTTGGGTCTATTAGACACATATCTTAGCTAGATTACATATATTTCAGGTACATTTAATATATACAGCATAATAATGCTAAGCAAAGCCTACATACCAACTTTGGCACCTCTCGCTTCTATAGTTGCTGAGATCCCCGAGGCTATAATATATGATTGCGACAGCATTTTGATAACGTCCCACTATACAGGGTATTATTAGTTTGTCTTACAAAGACATTTGTCAGGAAATGTCTTTGCAATGTTTCATTTGATAATTTCTCATCGGATTGCTTCACGACTGACTGAGAATGCGAAACTCTGAATAGAAAAGCAACTGAAAAAAACAAAAATTCCCATGAAGCAAAGACAATGAACAAAATTGAATCATAAATTTAATTACTTTTGTGAGCTATTGTAATATTGATTAAATATTTTAAGCATTCTTCCGCCTTCAATTAATTTACAGCGAGATCAAATGAGTTTGAAACGAACCTGATGAAAGGCAATTAATTAATAGGCCTGTCAGTCGACTCATCAGCTCATCAAGTAGTCAAACACTTAAGCATTCAATCATTTGCAAAGTCTGGCAGTCACCCAATCAGTCACTTACTTGATTTGTTATAAGGATAAACAATCAGTTAATCAATTAGTTAGTCTATCAGTCAATCAAATTGGCATTCAATCAATTACAAAATTACTTAGTACATCAATCAAACAGGTCAGGTAAATGCTGTCTGTCAATCAAACGCTCGCTCAGTCTATCAATCAATCATTAATCACTCAGTTACTCACACAAATTGTAAGCTAAGCAGTCAATCAATCATTAGATTGTCATGGAATCAGTCACTTAGTAAGCTCGTCAGTCAGTCAATCAACTCATATAGTTAGTCAATCACCCAGCCATTGAGTTTACTCTTCAGTCCAAGCCTTCAGCCAGGTAGAGCCAAACTAGCAGTCACTCAATCAATCACGCATCAATCAGGTAGTCATTAATTTCAATCTATTAACAAAGTAGTCAATTATTCAGCGTACCTAGTCACTCAAGCATGCAGTCAGTGACCTACTAAGTCAGTCAATCAATCAGTTAGCTTGATTGAAGTGCTTTTGTGCAAATCCCATTGAAAACCTCTCGAAAGCAGCTTCCTCTTCTTATGTTGCTGTTGTTGTTATCATCATTCAGTCATCAGCGTAAAGATGCTGCCACCGCGTAGGCAGGCGGGCGCGTCTGTGGGCGTGGCTAGTTCATTAAGAATGGGGGCCATGCAAATAGCTTTTTTTGGTTCAACAAACTTCAATTAATGTCGCACGGCTGTCGCTTTTGTCGCTCATGTTTGTTGTTTGTTGTTTCGCTTCTTGAATGGCAAACTAGAAATATGAAAAAGCAACAACAAAATCCACACACACCCACACACACTCACACACACACACAGAAGCTTTGGCAACACTTTCAAGTGTCGGCAGTCGGCTTTCTAACGAGCACAGCCACGCCCAGCCGCCCCCCGACTGAGCCACGTTTTGCGTTCCATTCATGAAAAAAAGAGGGAAAAAAAATTGAAAAACTATTCAGTAAAAAAAAATATATATATATATATATATAAAACACTAAACGCAACGCCTCAACAGCAGGCAGGCCAGGCCACGCCTTCTGTTTGCGCCTCTTTACGTTTTTTCCTAGTTTAGTTTTAGCGCTGCGCATTTGTTGATTTTGTTTTACACTTTTTGTATACCCTGAACCCATTGAAAACGGGCTGAAAAGGGTATTTTGTTGTTGTGCAAATGTTTGTTTACTTTATAGTGTTATCTAGAAGAGTTCATATACGAAATTCGATAGCTCTAGGTGTTGTAGTTTCTGAGTTATGTGGGTCTAAAAGATGGAAATCTTGGATATTATGGCCAAAGCTGAGTTGATAAATACTTTGTAGTAAACTTAAGGAGAGCTCACATACCAAATTTCACAGTAGTATCTCTTATAGTTTCTGAGTTCCTTGAGTCTATAAGAGAGGAATCTCGGATAAAATAGAATTAATTGAAGTGGTTTTCATAGATATTTCATATTAAGCTTAACAAGAGCTCACATACCAAATTTCACAGTTCTATCTCTTATAGTTTCTGAGTTCTTTGAGTCAGTAAGACACGAATCTTGAATAAAATAAGTATAGCTGATCTGTCTCTTATATGTACTTGATATTAAGGTTAATAAGAGCTCACATACCAAATTTGACAATCATAGCTCTTATAGGTTCAAAGTTTCTTGGATCTATTGGACAGGAATCTTAGGCAATATGGGCGCAAATGAGCTGGTTTTCATATATACTTCATAGTATGCTACAATTTATATAACTTCGTTCGTTCTCAGTGCTTAGGGCATCTTCTAGTTGAGCATACCCAATTTTAAGCACCCATACTTGTTTCTTTTCATGTTTTTTGGGCAAATGTTGATTTTAACTGAAATAGGGCGTGGACGCTATAGGGGGCAGCAGGGGCGGGTCGGGGCGAGGCGGTGCTGTGGGCGTGCTGTTACTTTGTTGCACAAACAAATTTTTGTTTTTCGGCTTGTGTTTGCACAATTTGCGTTAAGCTTGGCTTTTTGTTCTTCTTCGTTTTGTTGCTGTTTAGTGAATTGTAAAGGAATTTGTTTTTGGGTTTTCGAAAGTGTTTTTGTTGTTGGGTTTTTGCTTTGTGTTGCTGGCGCCCTCTGTTGC
Organism: Drosophila nigricruria; assembly: GCA_037075265.1. Lineage (NCBI taxonomy): Eukaryota > Metazoa > Arthropoda > Insecta > Diptera > Drosophilidae > Drosophila > Drosophila nigricruria. The sequence goes on along the minus strand of JBAMCI010000107.1, from coordinate 4,725,761 downwards.
GCATTTTTGGAAGTGCTTGAGCAAAAGAACAGAAGAAGAAGAACGCAATAAAAAGCGCAAATATCTATAAAAAAAATGTATTGATGAAATGTATAGTTAGAGACTTGTGGAGCCTGAGCTGTGTGGGCGCAAATGGATGGGCATTGAATTGATATAGCTCATAGATTGAATAGAGAGAAGGCGAGAGAGGAGAGAAAGAACGAGAGAGGAAAGGAGAGAGATAGAGAAAGAGACAAGAGACAGGAGACACAGAAGGAGAGAGAGAGAAGGAAAGAGAACAGGAGATATAGAGAGAGGGAGAAACAGAGTTGGAGATCATGGCATTTTAGATACACACAAAAATCGATATTTATCGATAGAGACACTTAAACAAATATATAGACCAAGCCACAATTCTGAAACTGAATAAAAAGAAATGAGATAGAAACCTCAAACTGCATTTGATTATGACAAATCGATATCTAGCTCTGATGGCATTCCAGAAACCTTTCAAATCGATATTTATCGATAACTATTCAACAACTAAAGCATATGGCTCCAAAAATATATTAATATTTAATATGTAAATAAAAACAATGCTAAACATAGACATCGCAATCGGAATGGGTATAGTAGAACGTGGCCACACAGGCGCCGCTGCCTAAGGCGGCCACTTGATTGAATCGCCTTGTCATATAGATCCACAGTAATCCCAGCACCACCAGGGCAATTAGGCAAATCGCTATCAGTTTCTTGCCGCCAATTGGAAATCTGCAATTCTTCTTCTGGGCATCCAGTATGCGCATTTTGTGGCCGCAGTCGCAGCAACGCACCTTGCCAAACAGCTTGAGCATCTCGATGCGGCGCAGCTCCTTGTATTTGTTGAACGTGTGGCCCAGCTCGTCCAGCAGCAGCCGCGCCTCGCACATCTTGCCAGATACTGAAATCGCTTCTCTTGCCTTTGATACATATGAATATATATAGCGGTAGACAGTCTATATAGATATCCCCAAAGTTTTACAAGTTTTCTATCCAAATGTGAGCATTGTTTATATTTAAATATGAAATTTTGAAAAATAAAAATATTTTTCCAAAAAAATATATATTTTTTTGAATAACTTAGCCTAGCTATATATGTTGTATCATTTTGACGAAACTAGATAATGCCCCCAATCGATATTTTCCTAGCTGAATTACCTCTAACATATATCCACATATGGAAATACTCAGCTCAAGCTTGTTCTCTTGATGGGTAGGTCAGAGACAAAAACACTGAATCTAAACTGATTCTATATATATGTTAAATATTTAGTTTCTCGAATTTAATCAAATAGCTCCCATTCGAAATATATCATCTGTCACTCTTACTGTTTCTGAGTTCTTTGAGTCTATTAGAAGGGAAAGCTTCAGAAAATACCTAAGATGAATTAAAGCTTTATATAATCTTGATAGTATTTTACTTAAGAGTTCAAATACCAAATTCGGCAGCTCTAGCTCTTATAATTCATGAGTTCTTTGGCTCTTTAAGCTAAGAATCTCGAATAAAATAGGTAAATCTGATGTGATAAGCATATATACTTGATGGTATGGTTAAGAAGAGCTTACATACAGAATCTAAAAGTTCTAGCTCTTATAGTTCCTGAGTTCCTTGGGTCTTTTAGGTAGATCAATAGATAAAATAGGTAGGCTCTAACTATATTAGCTTAAGCAGAGCTCACATACCAAATTTGCCAGCAATTGCTCTTATAGTTCCCGACTTCCTCGAGTTCATAGAACAGAACAATCCTTAATAGTGGCACTTACAAAAGCTCCGACTTTACAGCAATTGTTTTCTAGGTCATTTTAATTGTTCACATACGAATTATTTGAATATTCTCCGAGTCCAATGGGGCTCTGCTGTGGGAATATATGTAGAAATGTTTCAGTTAATTGAAACTCGCAGAGCAAACAGTTTTGTTGCCCGAAAGGGTGTCTGTTTGTCTGTTTGTCTGTTTGCCTGTGGGTGGCAAACGTGTCGCTTGGCATATGTGGGTAAGGGGAGGGCTCCCGGAGGGGCGGGATTCTTGTCATGTCGGCAAGTTTTTAATGGCTGTAAAATATGTGTCGCCCGCTCTTGTAATTAAAAACTTTATCGCATTCCGCCGTGGCAACAAAATGTTGCAACAGCAGAATTACTTTTTTTTTTTTTTTTTGTTGCCACGTTCCGTTTCCGCGCTGTTTCAATTCCGCTTCATACCTTCTTCTTCCATCTTTTTTTTTTGCATTAAAAATTTTAAGACTTTTTCTAGTGTTTCTGAGCTCTTCAACAATATAAATCTATGCCATGAAAACTTTTAAGCGCTCAACAAACTTGTGATGAACAAGTAAAGCCCATGGACTCCTCTTTGATCTATAAACAGTGTAGACCAAGCTATATATATATTTCTTAGGTATCTTAAATATCTTTGAACATAATTTGATCAGAGCTTTCATGTTTTGATATCTGGCGTAAGCTAGACTCAGGACAACATACAATCCCCGCGTTCCGGGTATACCCTAGTCGTGCACTCCCTACTAAAGCACTTTTACTTGCTTTTTCCGTGTTTCTGTTTGCTTTTTGCTTAGTTAATCTTGCGCAGCTTCTGTATATTGAGGCCATGCGCTTTGTTTTTGAACTCAGCGCCATTTCGATGACATTTGGGTCGAGGCAGCAGCAGCAGCAGCTGAGCTTATATTTTCATTTCATTTTTTTTTCGCTCTCTCTATTAACTGGGCTAAGATGAGCTTGCACCGCACTTGCCTTGCCTTGTGGCATTTAAAAATAGTTTTGCCTCGACTGGCAGCCAAATCGAATCCTTGCAAGTTGCAGCGCCAAAGCACGAGCTTAATTAAAATGTTGCCCCAACCCGACTCCGACTCCCCCTTTACCTGCACTTGAAATACGCAGCAAGTGCAACTGCAACTGCAACTGCAACACGGCATTAATTAAGATTAATGCAACTGCAACAATTTGTGGCAGCAACAACACATTTGCCTTTGCCACAAGCAACCCTTCGAAATGGGGAGCTGCCACCCCCCACAGCAACCGATTCCCCTTCAATTGTTATGCAAATGCGTCTCGTATTGCATGAACAAACGTCCCCAATCCCCCACTCCCTCCTCCGCCTCGTCTAGATACCCCTAATCTACCCGTTATATACATGCGAGCAGTTCATCAAAGTCAAATTTGGCTGTTGGACTTAATTAGTTTTAGCCCCGGTCGACAATAACCAGCATAATAGCAATAAGCGATTGTGCTCGACTGCTGAATACCCTGTAAGCAGAGAGGATCAGCTATCTATCGATTCGGATATCTGATATAGGAGTTTCAGTTTGAGCCAAAGCTTATGGCTCACAAGCATCTGTAGATCAAATTCACAGACTATAATCTTAAATTAGACATCGATATATATCGATTTAGCAATAACCAGACAATAACAAAAATCGATATCAAACTACAATTACTATGCTTAGGTCATGCTGAAAAGTAATTCTGAATATGTTTTCTTACCTCCTCACCAATATACCCTATTCTCATGTGGCAATACTTCAATGGGTATTAGCCATTTGAAATCCTAACTGACATTTGAGTGCCAGTCAGTCAGTCGCAGCTGAAAGCAGAAGAAAGCCAAAACGCGTTTAAATACCAAAAGGCCAAAAGCAGAAGCCAACCTGCCCATTAGCTAAGGCCAAGACTTGTTGTTGTTGTTGTTGTTGCTGTTGTTGTCTCTCTTTTATGGCCATATTCGCATTTCACTTAATTGAATTTCGTTTTAGTTTTTTTTACGATTTCAGCCATCAATCAATTTACATATTAATCATTCGTTCAACTACAAAAACAAAAACAATTTAACAAAGTTTTTTCTCTTCGTCTTTTATTGCAAATGCATTAAAGTACAGTTGCGCTCGGTAATTATAGTTAATAGTTAAGCTATATATCAAGCGGTCTTTCAATTACTTAGAGACTTTTTATCATAGTATATTAATGGATATTGCTAACTGTCAAATATTTAACATGCTGTTAAACTGAATGTTAAACTTTATGTAAGAAATTCAGCTTTGTTTTGAAGCTATTTATGATAGAGATCTTACAATCTTCTAAAGCACTTCCAGAATATTTCTAACTATGATATTTAAAGTTATCGAATCTGCTTTTAGCTGGATTTTACATGTCGTGTTTCAATTTCTATTTTTCGTGCATGCCTCGGCATACAATTGGATGATAACGAGCGGGTTTCTAGAAACGGAAGTGAAGCTCTGCATCTCTTCCTCTACCTCTCTTCCTCTCTCTCTCTTTCACTCTCGCTCCCTTTCTTTCTCTCTCTCTCGGCTCGCTGCCTTTTAACGAGTATCGATTTTTATTGCCAAGCTCTATGCAAATTTCTGCTTGAAATTTGCATAAAAAAAAACAAGTAAAAACGTTGCATTCGAGCATGCACGACTGCCCAATGCTCGCCCACGTTTAGCGTTAGTCAAAGATGCAAATGGGTGAACCATCTGGTTTCTAGGTCTAGAGTGATTCAACTGCGAGCTCTAAAACTGTAGAGTACAGAGTTATATCCGATTTGCTATGCCCCTAAATGGGCATACATATATTTTCTATATATATGCTTAGTCGTGCTTTATCTAGTATATATGCCAGATTCCAAGTCTCTAGCTTTAACTGCAATGAAACATTTATACAAACGGAGAGATCTGGTGCCAAGCCAATATACCCGCTTTACAACAACATGAACGTGCATAACTACAATAACATTTCATAGAGCACCTTCCTCTTGGTCTTCGACTATAATTTATGCATTCGAGAGCAAAGTGCGTTCGGTTATTAGTGTGGCAGAAACTTGGCAGTTGGCAGTTGGCAGTTGCTGTGCTCGCCCTTTGCCAACTTGCCTGGTTAAAGCCTGAACAGAAAATGGAGGTAAAAACATTCAAGATAAAGCGGGCCAAAAAGGAATTGGCATAAAATGTAATTTAACTTAATGCAGATAGATGAAGATATAGATATAGATATAGATATAGATATAGATATAGATATAGATATAGATATAGATATAGATATAGATATAGATATAGATATAGATATAGATATAGATATAGATATAGATATAGATATAGATATAGATATAGATATAGATACAGATATAGATATAGAAAAACTTTCTGAAAAGTAAAAAAGTTTATTAAATAGAAGTTTGTCTGGAAAATTTTGATCTAATAATTGTAATAGATACTTTTATAGTTTGGTATTGGTTGTCATATATAATCCTTCTTAAAGCTTTACCTTTTTAAGGAAAAACTCATATGAAATATAATCTATAAACTTCAACTTCATCAACTTAACTAACATATATTCAATACCAAATTATTTTCAGAAAAGTTTAAAGATTTAAGCTTTAAAGCTCGCTTAAGCAAAATGCTTTAAAAAAGTTTCGTTGCTGTTTAATTAAACTTCGCCTTAAACTCATTCAATCGAAGGGAGAAAAAAATGATCCCACTCAGCGCCACGCCCTGCCTCTACGCCTCGCTAGGGAAATTGTGAAAATGTGCGAACGGGCAAATGGAAAAGCGTTTATGCCATCTGCCAGTTTGTTTTTCCCTGCAAAAGAGAGAGCGCGCGCAAAGTGTTCAATAATGCAGGCAAATTTACACTGGGCAACAGTGCGACTGAAAAGTCAACAGACGGCGGCCCTACTATAACTACCTCTATATGTATATATATGCGCATCGAACCTATAAATATATAGATATATGTCTGTGTGTGTGTGTGACAAGGGCGGGCTGTCAAAGGCAGAGACAGAGGCAGACAGACTCGTTAAATCCTTAACAAGAGCAGCGATACTTGAATATACCCTGTAGTAATTAGCAAAAAGCTGAAGGGAGTATGTAATATTTATACTATATATAACATATACTATTTATGTAGTATATATACTAAATTAGCAGATACCCTATAATACCAAATGATTATCATTCGCTAAAAGAAAGTAACCTAACCAACAGATACCCTGTAAAGCTAAATATGCTGTAATTGAAAAAAAGCTTTCAGATTGTAAATAAATCTCTGTTAACCATTACACCCTTTATATATGCCATTTTCAAAGGGTAGACGCAAGTCAATGATTTTTGCATGGCTTTTCAATTTGCATGTCATTTTGGGCGGCCAATTGCCGCGGAGAACGGGAGGCGTGGTCGCGCCACATCATTTGACTGTAAGGTGCTACCGCAATGCCTCCCGAACAGACGAAAGCTGCCCCTCCGACGAGCTGTCAATTTGTGAATTTTGTGCGAAAACGATAATCGATAAGCGATAAACGATGAATGAAACAATAAAATATGCAAAGTGCTGATTAAGCGTGTGACAGAAGTGAGGTTAAGTGCCAGCAGCAGCTGAAAAGTATGCAACATGCGTAGCGCAATTTTAATAAGAATACAACAACAGCAACAACAACAACAATAAAATGCATAAATTGTATACGCATACAAAAGCAAATGCACATGGCACACTTGACGGCGCCACCACTGTAATTGTCTTGACTGCTTATGCAGAGGATTGCTGCTGGGAGGGATAAGGACAGCCTCATGTCAATTAACAACATGGCGCCTCGTGCTGCAAACGCATTCAGCATAAAACTTAAGTCGTCAGGCATTTTTTTTCTTTTTGCATACACGCACATAAAACTAGTTGTATTTCAGGTAGTGCTGTCGGTCTAGCTTTTCATAAAGCTAAAGTAAGTCAGTGCATTGCCAGCTAAACAACGCGCTTAGCTCTTTTACAGCCACTTTTGTTATGCTTACCGCAGAGAACTAGCTAAATCCAGCTAAAGCTAATAAAGAGCTCGCAACGCTGACTACCAACAGCAGCTAGGAGCGTCTGCACTCTTTCACTTCACTCTCCCAGTCTCCACACACACATACACACAGTCTCCAAGCACTCAGCGAATGCTTCCTTTATATGCCTATTTGTCACAATATTTGCTATGAAAGGCAACTAATAAATTCTCTTACTGCTCTGCTCCACTTTGATAGCAAGTTTCTCAACACACACACACACATATTTGATGTATGTGCGTGTGCGTGTGTGTGTGTGCGTCTGCTGTCAACACTTTGCAAATTGCGCTGCAAAATTGCGACCCAATCCTCGACCCCTGCTGCCATGTGCCACTGTCTAAGTGTATAGTCATGTCAATGTGTCTTCAAGTTTCCCTATTTCTTCGTCTCCTAACACCCCTACCCAACTGCTTCTGCTCTGTGCATATGTATATGCATGTATTTGTGCACTGTAAGAAATGTTGTTTACTTTTTTTAAACTTTGATTTTGAACTTTTTTATTAAAAATTATTAAGCAAAAAAACAAAACATAATTTAATTGAATAAAATAAAATCAATAACAATATAAAAAAAAAATATTATAAATAAAATATATAAGCAATTCTTTTTAGTGTATAGTAAAATTTTGCACTGTGTATTTATTAGCTGTCTGTTTGCCAGCTCAAAATGCCTTTCAAAACTTTGCTTGAGGGAATTTACTAATACCGCAATTGCCTTTGATATTTCCCATGCGTTCTCTGTGCGTGCGTGCGTGTGTCTATGCGAGTGTGTCTGTGTGTGCATTGTTATATCAATAGTTCGAGTAGTCTGTGTATCTTGTGTCCATTGTCAAAAGTTCATTTGTTATGATAATTGATTTGCTATTGTTGAATTTCAATAATAAATCAAAAATTGATATCAAACCAATTTATGACTGAGCTTTCAATTATAAAGGCGCCATTTTGAGACGCACACAAACACACACCCAGGGCGATTGAGTATAAGGTAATTTGATTTGAATTAAAGCTTCCTGTTGTTTGGCGCTGTTGCTGTTGTTGTTGTTATTGCTATGCAACTGTCTTTAAAGTAATTGTTGCTGTCGCTGCTGCGGCGGCAGCGACTGCGGCTGCTGTTAAAGCGATAACTAGGCGCTGTTATGACGACAACAAAATAAATAAACAAACAAACAAGCAACAATTCTTTGCACGCACACACACAGACACACACACACACAGGCAAACGCAAAGCCATTAACTGAGAGTGATTTAACGAACGAGCGGCAGAGCAATAGAGCGAGAGCGCTGCAGTTTAACCGTTGCGCTCAACTTAACTAAGCGCAGCTCAGTGCGACGCTTCGTTCACTTGTTGTTGCTGTTGTTGTTGGGCGAGGGGACGGGCAAAGGGAAAGGGACAAAAATACGTGCAGCGCATGCCAAACGTGAATGGGGGACATGGAAAAGGGAATTGCCATAAAGCAACAATAAACAAACAGCGACAGCAATAGAAAGAGAGACAATAACTAAATAAATGAACATAAATTAAGCGCACGGTAACTGAATTTAGCTTTGTGTGCTTGTGTATGTGTGTGTGTGGGTATTACCCGGCAGACAAGCAATGCACAAGTAAGCTGAGCAGGTAGAATATATATATATATATGTACATTCATACAGCTAATTCATAAAAAGTGATAATTTTGTATAGGTCTTATCAGCTGTAATATAAATATATAAACTGAAAATGTTGTAAATACTTGAAAATAAATAAAATATCAATAAATTTGTATCTGTGCTAATTACATGTTCACCACTGTGCGCCGACTTAGCTGCACTTCCAGACTTACAGACTCAGTCGCTAATGCGCTAGCTCGCTCGCTCGCGCACTCAAGCTAAGTGAGTTAGTCACTCATTCACTCACTCATTCACTCGTTCAGTTATTATGCGCTGCGTTTTGCATTTTGATGACGTCATCTCCCATCGTCAAGGCAGTCAACCTGAAACTTGCAACCAACTTTTCACACTTGCAAACTAGCAACAACAACATCTGTCTGTCTCTGTCTGTCTGTCTCCCTGTCCGGTACTTTATGCTAATTGCGCGTTTGCCTTTTGCTCCGACCCAATACAAATGTTAAGTGCAGCTGTGCAAGCGGAAAAGAGATGGCGCACGGCCAAGAGCAGAGACTGAGCGCAAGAATGAATGGACGAGTGAGCGAGAGCGCGACTGATTACTCAGTAATTTACACCCAATAAATCGCAGTTGACAAATGTTAAATGTTAAAATGTTTATATAATTTTATAGCAGGCAGCTGATATGCTCGTATGTTTACCTTTGGGCAGGTAAACAAATTCACTTTGTGTATTTCGTGAACAAATGTTGTTAACTTGTAGATATTAGCTTTAATTATTTACTATTTAAGGTTAGGCTTTCACATTGCAGCAAATTCTTATCGCTATCTATAAACGAAAAACAACAACAAAATGATGCAGTCTACTTTTTTGGGCTCATGCCAATCTTATCTTATTTGCATTAGAAATTTGTTTGCGAATTTTAATAAAATTCTTTCATTTCTTATCAATTTATTTTGAGAGAGCTTTAAGCTGCTTTATTAGAACTATTCAATATGTAAACAAATTTAGGAAGTAAATTGAAATATATATTTTACCATTTTATGACTTCAATTACGCAGTTGGTCAGACCTGCGAGCTTTTGCACGCGAAGCTTTAAGTCTTACATTAGTTTTTGTAACAACTTTTCTTCAGTTCTAACTTCAGAATATTTTTATATAACTTAGAAATTTGTTTATAGTGTTTATTTCTAGAGCTTTAAGGCTTGGCATGCTAAGCTTTAAGCTTCAAGTCTTCAATTTGCTCTTAATATACATCATTTCTATGCTTTTTTCTATCAGCAGTTTTTTTTTTAAATATATTCTTAGCTTGTTTATAGTAAGCTTTCGAACTATTCAATTGCGCTTATAACTTTTTTCTTGAGTTTTTGCAACATTTTGTTGAATTTCTTGTAATTTTCCTAGACTTCAACGTTGTTTTCGTACTTTAAGCTTTTTCTTTATTTATTCTCTTTGAGGTTTTTCTTTCCCTTTTCTTTGGAAAATTTATTTATTTTTATATAATTTAAATAATATTTTTTGTTGATTTTGGCTTGCTGAGAATTGTTTGTTTGTTTGTTTGTTTGTTCAATATGTTGTTTGTCTTGTCCTCTGTTTGCGTTGGCTATCGCGTCGAGTTGGCCCTCATCTAACCCAAGGCCTGTGCATATGTATATATAAATATGTATATATATTAAAATATATATCGTGTCTATCTCTTTGAATAATTATTTATGAACTCGAATGCAACATTTTCAGAAATGATAAATATTTGCCAGTCAGTCAAGCTTGAAGACAACAAATTTGATTAAAATCATATTTGAAATGCTTCACAAACAATGGCTAAACAAACACTTAAAGTACAGTTATATCTATTTATTTACATATGTATGTATGTATATATATATTTATATACAAATTTCTCTCTATACATTATATATATTTATTCAGTAGAAAACTTTTTAGAATTGTATGAAGCTAACTTACTTTAAGCTCTTTTGTTGCGCTCTGAGACCATGAGCAATCAACTAATCATCAATCAATCAATTAGTTAGGCATTCATTAGGTATTTAAATTTAAAAACAGTATCAATCAAAGAAACAATCAATCATTCAATCAATCAGTTAGTCAAAGAAATGATCCCAGTCAGTCACTCAATCTATCTATTCATCATCAATCACATAAACAAGCAGTTGCAGTCAGTCAGTCAGTCAATCTGACGGTCAATCAATCTGTCAATCTACCAATCAAACTGTCAATCTACCCATATGACTGTCAATCAATATATCAGTACAATTTGCTTATAGATCTAAATTTTGAGCAACAGTCAATCAATCAATGACTCAATCAGTCAATATTTTTTATGAATTTCGCAAAATAATCTTTGGATATTCAAAAATCCCTTCACTTAGCTGGTTAGCTCTTTCTCTCATTCACTCTCTCGCTCACTCTCGCTCTCTCTCTCTCTCTCCCTGTCTTGGTTAATAACGCCGCGACCCTGAATGAGTCAAAGCCAAAGGCAAAGCCAAAGCGAAAATCAAAAAGCGAAGGTTGGCAGTCGCTTTGTTGTTATTGTTAATTGTTATTAATTTTTTCTTGATTTGCTAAAAAACTTGATTTTATATCATGTGGAGCAACGCTCCAATTGGAATGGCTACAGGTAGTGCGAATGCGAATGCTAATAAGAATACGAGACAGAGCTTTCTGTGAAATTATATACATATACATATATACAAATGTACATATATATATCTATGCTAATTACAATGGATCGCCATAGATCTCTGTCTCTCTGGTCACGGCTAAATCTCTAAATCTCTGGCATTGGCTAATTTTTGCCAAAGATCTATGTCTGTCATTTATGTGCGTGTGAAGAGTGCAGCAGCATAGCCAAAATACAAGCTCTTGCTGAGAAACATTGTCGTTGTGTTCTTGTAGAGTTTTCGCTCTGTGTGAATATTGGAGAATTGCATAATGGGTATATGTGTGTGTGTGAGCGGGTGCGCATCATCATTAGGCAGCGGCAGCAGCAGCACCAACAGACTAATGACTGCGCTGCCTCCGAAGCGCGCATCATGTAATGCCCAAAAGCGAAACATGTAAAGAAAAGCAAAAAAGAAACGCATCAATTATGCAATCAATTGGAGTGAGCGAGATAGCAACAGCGGCTGCCAGCATATGCTTAACACGCGCTTTACAGCAATAACAACCGTTTTTACTACTACTGCTGCTCTAGTTGTTGTTGTTGTTGTTGTTGTTGTTGTTATTATTACTGTAGCTGAGCTAAATTTCATGTCATTTCATTTCGTTTCGTTTCGTTTCTACTTTTTCTTTACCTACTTATCGCAAGCGTGCGTCTGTGTGTGTGTGTGTGTAAAATGTAGCGAAAGCTTTGCTTAAATTGCAATTGAATTTTGCCGCCCAACACAACAACAACAACAACAACAACAAATTGCTACTCAAAAATGTTGCGAAAAATGTAGAAAAAAACTGACAAGCAACAAAAAAAAAGTGTAATAAGTAAATTGATTATGTGACGACAGACAGCGAACAATGAGAGTGAGAGAGGGAGAAAGAAAATGATCACAATGGGGGAATGCCCCTAATGCATATGCATGAGTGTTGTAAAGTAAGCAATTAGCTCGCTGATTGACTGATTGACTGACTGACCAATAGACTGACGAAATGTGAAGAAAGAGAAAGGGGAAAGGGGTATGGGGAAAGGGTAATGAGGAATGGGGACTTGAATGCATTGCTTCAGAATGAGTAGGCTATAAAATAGTGATATAAAACTGAGAAGTGTAAAAAAGGCTGTAAAGTGAGATAGTCAATATAAATTGATGTAGTTGTAATACCCTGTTAGAGATATTAGCTGATTGGGAGGAGGTAAGTTGAGAAAAAAGAAAGATAAGAAAACAGAGAGAGAAAATGAGGAAAACGGAGACAAAGAGGAGAAAGAAAAGAAAGATACAATTGCTAACTAGCTTTGCTAGTCAGTAAAACCTTACGAAAATAGCACAAAACAGAATTCGATACATGAAAATAGAATTCACAAGCAATCGTAAAGAGTATATACTCAATCAAGTCAGTGTGAAACAGAATCCAATTAATTTATGATACTTCTGTGTGAGTTGGCGTTGCCACTTAACTCAAAATGGCAACTCTTAACGGTTGTACGTGCGCCAGCAAGTGGCTTCACTTCAAAATAGATGGGGAAATAGGCGTAAATTATGTAGCCCAACAAGATTCAAGTGGAAAAACTAACGGCTCTTTTTATATCAGTTTATGCATTTTACATGCCACTCGAAAAAGGATGAAAAAAAAAAAATGGGAATTTTATTTGCATTTGGACTTTTGATGCTGTTGCCGGTCATCAATCATAACAGCACGTAGTTGACTTCCGCTGTTTGCCGCCATTTTGTGCGACATTTGCTCTTCTCTCTTTTGCCTGCCTCACTCTCTCTCTCTCTCACTCTCTCAGTCTCTGTCTCTCTGCGCCAATAATTCAATTTAATGAATTAAATTTACAGCGAAATACATAAATTTAAACAGAGAATGGGCATTACGTAAATATAAATTATTGACTTTGGCTGAGTGCATGTACTTCAATTACTCGACTTTAAGCGAAAATTGCATTTTTTCGCAGTCAACTTAATGTGGCTGCTGCGGTGCAAAGCCGCAGCCAACTTCAAATTGATGAAGTATTTATCAGGCGCAGCTAACTTAATAGGCCTGCTGCAGACATGTAGTTGCAGCTAGCTTAATTCTTCTTTTTAGACTTGTCTAGCAGCCACCTTGCCGCCTTAATGCGGGCAACTGCAATCGTTCTCTCCTGTTCCAACTGATTTGAAACGCAAGTGATGCGATTTAGCGGCTTTAACTTCGATTTATCAGCTTTAGCTTCGATTTATAGCTCTCATATAAAATAGGGGAAAAATTTCATCAAAAATTGTCAGTTAAGGTATATACAGCTGTGTTCAAAATAATAGCAGCGCATATAACCTCTGATGTTAAGATTGATAAATAATATCATAATGACTACAGATCAATAATTTTTTTTTTAATTTAGTATATATATTTAATTTCAAACAAAATAAAAGTGTTTCTTCATCAAAAAATTTCTTCCATTTATAAATTTATGAAAAAAAATGATAATAATGGCGAAATTGTCCTTTTCAAAATAATAGCAGCAAAAATAGAAAATCTTAAATATGTTAACAAAATTTAGTTTATAACTTCATATACTGAATTAACTATGTTACTTATGAACTAATACTTGGTTGTGAACCCCTAATTAGCTAGAAAAACTTCACATCTCCGAGGCATGGAGTCAATTGGGTCCTGGCAACGCTTCAGAGGAATCTGAGCCCATGCATCCTGAACAACTTGCCAAACATGGGCTTTAGTCGACGGTTTCACCTTGGCCACACTTCGTGTGACGTCCCCCCATAAGTTTTCAATAGGGTTCAGATCTGGGGACTGAGCTGGCCATGGCATTACGTCGATCTTTTCCATTGCAAACCACTGTTTGGCAACTTTGCTGGTATCCTTAGGATCATTGTCCTGTTGAAAGGTCCATTTTATTGGCATTTCCCAAGAGGAATATGGTAACATCACATTTTTTAGTATATCCACGTATACATGTTGATCCATGATCCCATTAATCATATGGATACTGCCTACGCCGCTATATGAAAAGCAGGCCCATATTAAGATTTTTAGTCCACCATGTTTAACTGACTTTAGCGTGTGGTTAGGCTGATATTCAGTGTTTGGCAGACGACGGATATATTGTCTGGAACCAGTTCCACCAAAAAACACAATTTTACTCTCGTCAGATCAGATAATGTTGCGCCACTTTGTTAAGGGCCATTTCAGGTGCACTTCAGCAAACTGTATTCGAGCTTTTATGTGTTTAGAAGTAAGTAGAGGCACTTTCCTTGGACTTCGGGCCTTGAGTTTGAGATCCAGAAGTCTTCGACGAATAGTTACAACTACTCACTGACAACCTTAGGTCTGCTTGTATTGATTCTGCTGAAGCGAATGGATTATCCTTGCTGGAGCGCACAATGCGTCGGTCATCAACTTCAGTGGTAGTTCTTTTCCTGCCGCGGGTTTTGCGTTTGTGGCGATAGTTAATGGCATTAGAGACCATTTAAGCTGAACATCCAACCAATCTTTCGATTTCCCTGTATGTTTTTCCTTTTTTTCTAAGGCTTAATATCCATTCGCGCTTTTCGTTTGAGCAATGACTGCCTCTACCCACTATAGTACAAATTTTTTCATTATTATTATTTATTCCCATGTAAATAATAGTTAACTCATTAATTAAACTTACTTTCAACAAATCAACAACTTTTACTTGAAAATTTTTAATATTGAAATGAAGCGCTGCTATTATTTTGAAGAACAAAATTTCTGTATTTTTACGCAAAATTATAATTAAAACGTTAAAGCACAGCAATTCCAACGGGATTTTTTCGTTATCCTCTTCCCCACACTCTATTCTAAGAAAAATATGCACTAGTGTTCGATCTTTAAGAATGAACATGCGTAAAATGCAGTCATATTTGTCAGCATGAAGTGCGCTGCTATTATTTTGAACACAGCTGTAGGTTCTGTTGAGTGGGAGGCCAAGTCGATCTCATAAGCAGCAGAGTCATTTGTACTTATATATACCCATCATTTCGTCCGACTGTCCGTCCTTCCGTCAGGCCTTTCTTCCCTCGGTCCACCTGTCTATCCGTTCTTACATCTGTCCGCCCTTCAGTCGGACTCGCCTTCCGTCTGTCCATCTGTCCATCCTTACATCTGTCCGTCCTTCCATCTGCCCGTCTTTCCATATGTCCGTCCTTTCGTCTGGCCATCCTAGCCTCGGTCCGTCTGGCCATTTCTTCTTTCAGCCCATCTGCCTGTCCGTCTGTCCCTTCTGTCTGTCCTTCAGTCTGACTATCCTTCCGTCCGTCTGTCCGTTGCTCCGTTCAACTTTCCATTATTCAGTCTATCCGTCTCTCCGTCCTTCTGTGTGTCTGTGACAATGCAATCTTCAATCTTCGAACTCTACAGTGCGGCTCTTTTCGACAAAATAACATTTTCAACCAGTCTTAGACCAGGGTATCTGCTAGTCGTGCATGTCCAACTAGCGCCTACTTATTTGTGCACACATTCAGTAGGGCTACTGTCAGGGGTCTCTAGTGGCAACTCTGTGCACTGTAAGCCCTTCAATGTGGTTGCTCTCACACTCTACCTTTCTCTCTCGTTCGTTCTCTCTCTATCTCTGTCTCTCTCACTCTGAGTCTGGCTGTTGGAAGCGCATTCATTATTATTTGTTTATCATTATTTTTTTTGTATTTTTTCGCGCCGCATCGCATTGTTTGCGCTGTTAATATTTGGCGTCTGTCACCAGCCAAAGGACAGCAACAGCAGCAACAACAAGGACATCATCATCATCATCATCACCATCATTATGATGCTCTTCATGCACTTCATGCGCCATTTTATTGTCAGTTGTTACTTTTGTTTGCATTTCGCGAATGTCATTGCACTTTTTGTGTTGGGCCATCCTTTCGGTAGGGTTGGCAAAGAGAGGGGCGAAGGTGAGGCAGGAGAGTAGCCACCTAGGCGCTGACAAAAGGGAGCTTGCCTCGTGGCCCACTTCAAATAATTGCAACTACTTATAGTAATTACTATGAAATGGCAGAACTTAAGGAACATTAACAGGTAGAACCACTACTCAGTGGTTCAAACTCCGTAAGTTGAGGGAATGTAATAAGCCTAGAGCATGCTAAGCTCTAGTCGAGCTTAACTATTTCCATAGCCATTGGGTCTAGTCATTGTCTCAAGCTGGGAAGTCCGGCTTAAATTCCGTACTACCTAGATTAGTAGTGAAGTTATACGACTATTCAAATGGTAATGGTCCATTAATCCATTAGTCCATTAGGAAATCATACAAATATATATATGCCTACTATAAAAAACAATCTAACAATATCCCCTTTCTTTATTCTATTGCAGCACTCGTATGGCGCTGATCTGGCCATAAGCATACCCAATAATCCCGGCTTGGATGATGGTGCTTCGTATCGCCTAGATTATAGTCCGCCCTTTGGCTATCCGGAGCCAAATACGACGATCGCCTCGCGTGACATCGGCAACGAGATTCAATTCTCACGCGCGCTGCCTGGCACCAAATACAATTTCTGGCTATATTATACAAACTTTACACATCACGATTGGCTCACCTGGACGGTGACCATAACAACAGGTGAGAATATTAGAAGTAATAGCTTAAAGCTAGCTGGAAATGCATTCAAGTTTAACTGAGAAACTAGAAAGAACAATAAAGAAGCTAATTAGAATTTGTAAGGGAGTGAATGAGAGAGGGAGATAGCAAATGTTGCCTATCTTCAACGGGCAGCTAATGGAATATAGCTGTAAACAAAAAACAAATAGCTTCCATTTTATTTGTATACTAAAAATAGACAATCTGCAGCAGAGAATGAAATATAGTTATAAGCTAACCAAAAGAGAGTTGAGCTTTTAAGTACTTGCCATTTGCGATGCTCGCTGCATCAAGCATCGGTGGTTCAGTGGTAGAATGCTCGCCTGCCACGCGGGCGGCCCGGGTTCGATTCCCGGCCGATGCAAATCACTTTTTTATTTTTTTTCTGTGCCAAAGGTAAATTTGAATTATGTATGCATGTGTTAAGTATATAACACACACACACACATGCAATAAACAAAAGGGTTGCTGAAATTGTAGAATTATGCCATTAAAGGCGACATTTTGTCGGTTTCTTTTATTAACGAGTGTAGCCAATTATATTTATATTATGTATATATATCGCTTAATTCCAATAATTAAAGTGCCGTTAGGTTGAATGCAATCAAGAGACACACGCACACACACTGCCCCCCTCTCTGTCTACATCGAAAGCTGTCAAAAGTAGAAAGTGAAAAATCGCTGCGCACAAAAACAAAAACCAGTTGCGCAGCAGCAGTAAGCAAAAACAAGATGCCATTAAAAGAGCAACAGCGACAAAAGCAGTGAGAGCGAGAGCGAGAGCGAGGGCGCGTGCACATTAGCTCTGCTGTAGCTAAAAATAGATAACAGGCAGCGACTGAGCAGTAGCAGAGCCGCTACAGTAGCAGCGGCAGAGGCAGCGAGTTGAGCTTTCAGCAAGCTATCGGCAAACATCGCTGGTCCCATGGTAGTGCGTGCGCCTGATAATTGGGTGGCGTGGGTTCGAGCCTGGACGAAAACTTTATTTACTACTTTTTATATATTTTATAAATTTAATTAATTATTACTTTTTTCAATTAATTCCAGCGCCCGATCCACCCTCCAACCTATCCGTACAGGTGCGAAGCGGCAAAAATGCCATCATACTCTGGTCACCGCCCACGCAGGGCAGCTATACGGCATTTAAGATCAAGGTGCTGGGCCTATCGGAGGCATCCAATAGCTACAATCGCACCTTCCAGGTCAACGACAATACATTCCAGCACAGTGTCAAGGAGCTGACGCCAGGTGCCACCTACCAGGTGCAGGCCTACACCGTATATGATGGCAAGGAGTCTGTGGCCTATACGAGTCGCAACTTTACCACAAGTAAGTCGGATGTTTCCTAATCAATTTCAATTTTACCTCTTTTCACCTGTGGTGTTGGTGCCTAAAATGTAACTAAAACAAAAAAAAAAAACATTTTTCATTCTTCTGCTCTTAACTTTTGTGCTTCTTAACGTAAATGTAACTAAAAAAAAAAAAACTAAAAAATATAAAAAAAGGTCGAAGGACGCGGCATAAAGAATTGCTGGATATCAAAATCTTGAGAGGTAATGTAAAGCTCATATAACGGTTTTCAACTACTGCATGCCGAATGCATTTCAAGTTGTATTTTTTTATTAGTTTCTCTTTTCATGTAGAACTAACCTCAAAGCTTGCCTGAATTTCGTATTTACTTCTTTTTTTTTGGTCAAAAAACAACCCTGACCTAGGAGGGGCTTCGTTGGCAATGTTCCAAATTCATTTGGCTAGCCTCAAATTGCAAATATCCCTTTGCTCACTTCCCCTCCTCCCTGCTCTAGGTCTATCCCTTTCGCTCTTCAAGCAACACAGACCACAACAAAGTGCGATTACACACACACACACACACACACAAATTTTGTGTGTCGACAAGCATAGCAAATACAGCAGCATAGCACACACACATACAAACAAACTTGCTTGCACACATACATTTGTATATACACATGTATGCGTGCCGTGGTCTGCCTTCATGCCTTGCATTCTGCTGCTATCTGGCATCACTGGCAACAGCACTTGTCTGCTGTTGTAATTCCCAATTGGTTTTGTGTGCACTGCGAATGCTGCTTTAGCAATATTTAGAATAAAATATTTTAAAATATTTATATTTATATAAATTATAGCAATAAATCAGATAAATTAGAAAAAATCAAAATTGATTTAATAAAATATATTTTAAAATTTTTTATTGTAATTTTAAATAAATTTAATTCAGATTTTCTAGAAATTAGAAAATATGTTGAATCTGAGAGTAAATGTCGGGTAGTGTCGTCCTTTCATGGAACTCTTCAGCTCTAAGGGAACAACAGGGTGTCAGGTGTCAGGGTGAATAAGCTGGTTGAGGCATTATTAGTGTCATAATTTGATTTTGGGCCAAAAATCTATCTACCAAAAAAGCTATCCAAAGAAAGCTATCAAAACTTAACTAAGCACTAAAAATTTTTTCAATTTGTAAGCATAAGTGAGGGATATGAGTACCAATATAAGCCCGTAAACAAAATGGAAAATCGAATATACGTAAGCCGCGAAAATTCAACATTTTGGATGCTTTTTGAACAGCCCTATATATATAATGTTTTAATTATTTTATTTTCATAAAATTATTATCTCATTATGCCCTTATCAAAATAAGAACTAACCCGAAATGCATATATATACATATCTACTTGCTATACTTTCATAGCACTTAACAAAAACTAATTTGTAAAATAATTTTTGTATATTTTAACTCAAGCTTTAACCACTGTGCATGTGAACAGCTTCAATTGCACATATACCTAGAGATATATACAAATATATATATTCATATATATATATACAGTCATACGCACCCCTATACCCCATACATACATACTATATACATATATACTTTAGACAAAATCTTTGTGGTCACATTAACTAACAAATTGCAATTCGCTTGCATTTTGCTTGTTTACATCTTGTCCTTGCCGTAGAGCCAAATACGCCGGGGAAATTTATTGTATGGTTTCGTAATGAGACAACGCTGCTGGTGCTCTGGCAGCCACCGTATCCGGCTGGGATTTATACGCACTACAAGGTATCCATAGAGCCGCCCGATGCCAACGACAGTGTGCTCTATGTGGAGAAGGAGGGCGAACCGCCGGGTCCGGCACAGGCGGCATTTAAAGGACTCGTGCCTGGACGTGCCTACAATATTTCCGTACAAACAATGTCCGAGGATGAGATATCATTGCCAACCACCGCACAATATCGTACGGTGCCATTGCGTCCGCTGAACGTCACCTTCGACAAGGACTTCATCACATCGAACTCGTTCCGGGTGCTGTGGGAGGCGCCCAAAGGCGTTTCCGAGTTCGACAAATATCAGGTGTCCGTTGCCACAACGCGTCGTCAATCGACGGTTGCGCGCAGCAACGAGCCAATCGCTTACTTCGATTTCCGCGACATTGCCGAGCCGGGCAAAACGTTCAATGTGATTGTGAAGACGGTGTCCGGCAAGGTCACCTCGTGGCCGGCCACTGGCGATGTTACACTACGACCGCTACCCGTGCGCAATTTGCGTAGCTTCAACGATGACAAGACCAATACGATGATCATTACGTGGGAGGCGGACGCGGCTAGCACACAGGACGAGTATCGCATTGTGTAAGTAGAGAGAAGATCCGTCTAGACTTAATACTAACCAGCTCTATCTGCTCTCTACCCTAGCTACCATGAGCTGGAGACATTCAATGGAGATACGAGCACCCTAACCACAGATCGCACACGCTTCACCCTCGAGAGTCTTTTGCCGGGTCGCAACTATTCACTCTCCGTGCAGGCGGTGTCCAAGAAGGTGGAATCGAATGAGACGAGCATCTTTGTGGTCACCCGTCCATCGTCGCCCATCATTGAGGATCTGAAGAGCATACGCATGGGCCTCAACATCAGCTGGAAGAGCGACGTCAACTCGAAGCAAGAGCAGTACGAGGTGCTCTACTCCCGCAACGGCACCAGCGAAGTGAGCACTCTCATCACCAAGGAGTCCCGTTTGGTCATCAAGAATCTACAGCCAGGCGCTGGCTATGAGCTCAAGGTCTTTGCTGTCAGTCACGAGCTACGCAGCGAACCGCACGCCTACTTCCAGGCAGTCTGTAAGTAGCACAAACTCTGAAATATCTCAAAGGACTTTCCATTTACTTGGCAATCTCTTTTCCTTGATCAGTTCCCAATCCGCCACGCAACATGACCATCGAAACGGTGCGCAGCAACTCGGTGCTCGTTCATTGGTCGCCGCCAGAGAGTGGTGAATTCACGGAGTATTCCATACGTTATCGCACGGATAGCGAACAGCAATGGGTGCGATTACCCAGCGTACGCTCCACGGAGGCCGACATCACGGACATGACCAAGGGCGAGAAGTACACCATCCAGGTGAACACGGTTAGCTTTGGCGTCGAGAGTCCCAATCCACAGGAGGTGAACACAACTGTGCCACCGAATCCCGTCTCCAATATTATACAGCTCGTTGACTCGAGAAATATTACACTGGAGTGGCCCAAACCGGAAGGTCGGGTGGAGTCCTACATTCTTAAATGGTGGCCCAGCGATAATCCAACTCGTGTGCAAACCAAAAATGTCTCCGAGAACAAATCAGGTAAGTGAGGAGGCGGGTCAAAGGAGTGGCTAAAAGAGAGGCAAGCGAGAGAAGCAGAAAAGATAATTGCTTAGGAAATGGATTTAATATAGGATCCAGTCAAAGTAAGAACTGCAGGTCGAATCGTCACTTAATATTAGAGTCTGATAAAGCTAAAAACTAACTTAATTGAAAGTGGAGAGAAGTAATGAAGTTTATAAAGAAAGCAGTCAATTCAAGCAAGAACTATAGGACAGATCTTTCCTTAAGTATGATGCTTTGCTATGGAAAGTAAGACTTCTACTAGGCTAGATCATATGTCGTGCAGGAAAATAGATTTGAAAGGAAGTTATAAGCCAAAGCTAGTTCAAAAAGAAAGCCTTAAAAAAGATAAAGGGAAGAACATTATGGTACTAATCAGAAACCTCCTTTCTTCCTACCTACCTACAGCTGATGATTTATCGACAGTGCGCGTGCTAATTGGTGACCTAATGCCGGGTGTACAATACAAATTCGATATACAGACCACATCATATGGCATTCTGTCGGGCACAACGAGTCTCTATCCACGCACCATGCCCCTCATCCAATCCGATGTGGTAGTCGCTAATGGAGAGAAAGAGGATGAACGAGATACGATAACATTGAGCTATACACCGACGCCGCAATCCTCATCCAAATTTGATATCTATCGCTTCTCGCTGGGCGATGCGGAGATCAAGGAGAAGGAGAAGCTGGCCAACGATACGGATCGCAAGGTTACCTTTACGGGTCTCATACCCGGACGACTCTACAACATCACCGTATGGACGGTGAGCGGAGGCGTTGCCAGTTTGCCAATACAGCGACAGGATCGCCTCTATCCAGAGCCCATAACACAGCTGCATGCTACAAATATAACGGATACGGAAATATCGCTACGCTGGGATCTGCCCAAGGGCGAGTACAACGACTTTGATATTGCCTACCTGACAGCCGACAATTTGCTGGCTCAGAATATGACAACGCGCAATGAGATCACAATTAGCGAACTACGTCCGCATCGCAATTACACCTTCACTGTGGTAGTACGCTCCGGCACGGAATCCTCAGTGCTGCGTAGTAGTGCTCCGCTCTCAGCCAGCTTTACGACGAATGAAGCTGTGCCAGGACGCGTTGAACGCTTCCATCCGATGGACGTGCAGCCGAGTGAGATTAACTTTGAGTGGTCGCTGCCGTCGAGTGAGGCGAATGGCATCATTCGGCAATTCTCGATTGCGTACACGAACATCAACAATCTCACGGATGCGGGCATGCAAGACTTTGATTCGGAGGAATCCTTTGGCGTTATCCGTAACCTCAAGCCCGGCGAGACTTATGTATTCAAGATTCAAGCAAAGACCGCCATTGGCTACGGCCCGGAACGGGAATACAAGCAAACGATGCCCATTTTGGCACCTCCACGTCCCGCCACCCAGGTGGTGCCCACCGAGGTGTATCGCAGCTCATCGACCATACAGATACGATTCCGCAAGAACTATTTCTCCGATCAAAATGGACAGGTGCGCAT
The DNA here is from genome assembly GCA_037075265.1 of Drosophila nigricruria. Taxonomy (NCBI): domain Eukaryota; kingdom Metazoa; phylum Arthropoda; class Insecta; order Diptera; family Drosophilidae; genus Drosophila; species Drosophila nigricruria. Next base: position 4,702,906 of record JBAMCI010000107.1, on the reverse strand, counting down.
GTACACGATCATTGTGGCCGAGGATGATGCTAAGAATGCGTCCGGACTGGAGATGCCCAGCTGGCTGGATGTGCAGTCATATAACGTGTGGTTGCCCTATCAGGCCATCGATCCGTATTACCCATTCGAGAATCGTTCCGTCGAGGACTTTACCATTGGCACCGAGAACTGTGACAATCACAAACTTGGCTACTGCAATGGACCCCTCAAATCGGGCACCACCTATCGGGTTAAGGTGCGCGCCTTTACCGGCCCCGACAAGTTCACGGATACCGCTTACAGTTTTCCCATACAAACAGGTGAGTCGGAAGTTAGGAGGTATTAACGTATATATGTAGAGCTCTCTTATAGTACTTAGTTCATTTGCTATCTTCTGCTATTTCGTGATTCATGTGATTGATTGACCGAAAGGTTGAAGGATTGAATGGACTGATCGATTGATTGACAGGTTGACTGTCTGACTAACTGATTGACAGATTGACTGATTGATTGAGTGATTGATTGACTAACAGATTGACCCACTGACTGACTGGCTAATTGATTGACTGACTTATTGATTGACTGATGATTGATGAGTGCTTCATTACAATAAATAACTAATCCAATTGCATATTATATCTAATCCCATTCTAATCTATGTCTTGCCCATGGCATGTTCTATAATCATATTTATAGAGCTGCTGAGCTCACCGGGTAAGCTGTCATCCAGCAAAAATTACTTGTTCTTCCATTAACTGTAACTAAACTCTTTATTTTTATCCTTCCCCGCTCTCTCGCTCCTTGCAGATCAAGGCAATTCGACTGTGATTGTGGCCATCACAGTGCCTTTGACGATCATCGTCGTGCTGCTCTTTACGGTATTGTTCTATAAGAGACGTCGCAACAATTGCCGCAAGACCACGAAGGACTCGCGAGCCAATGATAATATGTCCCTGCCGGACAGCGTCATCGAACAGAATCGTCCCATTCTGATTAAGAACTTTGCGGAACATTATCGCCTCATGTCTGCCGATTCGGACTTCCGTTTCAGCGAGGAGTTCGAGGAGCTGAAGCATGTCGGCCGGGATCAGCCCTGCACATTTGCCGATCTGCCCTGCAATCGGCCGAAGAATCGATTCACCAATATTCTGCCCTACGATCACTCACGCTTCAAGCTGCAGCCCGTCGACGACGACGAAGGCTCTGACTATATCAATGCCAACTATGTGCCCGGTCACAATTCGCCACGTGAATTCATTGTCACCCAGGGTCCGTTGCATTCCACGCGAGACGACTTCTGGCGCATGTGCTGGGAGAGCAACTCACGGGCAATTGTCATGCTCACCCGCTGCTTCGAGAAGGGCCGCGAGAAGTGCGATCAGTACTGGCCCAACGATACGGTGCCCGTCTTCTATGGCGACATCAAGGTGCAAATACTCAACGATAGTCACTACGCTGACTGGGTGATGACCGAGTTTATGCTGTGTCGAGTAAGTAGCCTGTCTCATTGCACACCTAACTCTGCCTCTCTCTAATCTCACTTTCTCTCTCTCTCACTCTCACTTACAGGGCAGTGAACAGCGCATCTTGCGACACTTCCACTTCATCACTTGGCCCGATTTTGGTGTACCCAATCCTCCCCAGACGCTCGTTCGCTTCGTTCGGGCTTTCCGAGATCGAATCGGCGCCGAGCAACGTCCCATTTTGGTGCACTGCAGCGCTGGCGTTGGCAGATCCGGCACCTTCATCACATTGGACCGCATACTGCAGCAGATCAATACGTCCGATTATGTGGACATCTTTGGCATAGTCTATGCCATGCGCAAGGGTAAGACCACACACACAGTAACTCCTCAAGGGCTCTCAGCTAATCCATTTGCAATTCCACAGAGCGCGTTTGGATGGTGCAAACGGAGCAGCAGTACATCTGTATACATCAGTGCCTGCTGGCGGTGCTCGAGGGCAAGGAGAATATTGTTGGACCGGCCCGTGTCATGGACGACAATGAGGGCTTCGAAGGTAGGTGCGGCGATTCACGTAGGACCCATTGTTGCCTGGTGCTGGGCCGCTCGTTGCGAAACGCCTCGTTTCTTTTAACACTAACCCACAAATGCTGCACAGAATTTGTGCTTAGTTTGTTTATTGGATATACTCTGCTCGCAAGTGTGAGCAAATGTGTGCTATAACGTGAAGTGCACGACTTGCAGATACCCTGTGCAGGAGAAATGGATGAAGACTAAAGATATTACGTTAGAAAATAAATTTGGATCAGCATAAGCCATAAGAGCTGCTACTTAATTCTACCTTTTAGTATATCTGGTAGCAATATGTACACTGACCTATCGATATTTATTGATTTGAAAGAAAATTTCGATATATCCTCATAGTGAACATGGGCAATATGATGTTTAGAGATCCCAAAATTTCTTCGATAGCTGCCTTAACCGTTTTCACGATAGCAACAACAAGTGCTAGACCTATGTTATCGATAAATCTCGATTTGAAGTCTTGCTTCTTATTACGTATTTCAAAGTTTTCGAATTAACCTTATTTATAGACGAGATTACTCAAAGATTTTAATAGTTTTATATTCTACAATTAAAATTTTCTATTATAATTTTTCTCAAAATATCGATAACACGTGTTTTTAATCGAATCGATCAATATTTATGTCCATGAAGATTTGAAGTGAACAAATGAATGACTAACCATTGAAATTCTAGAGCAATAGAGCTTACACCTTCTATACAAGTTAGATCGATAAATATCAATACAAAGTGGAGGCAGCTATGAGCTCTTCCAAAGTTTTTAGTATTTATATATAGCAAATTTAGGCTTTCATCATACAAATTGCTATGAAATATGGATAGCTCCATATATGTTAGACTAATCGATAAATATCGATTAAGAGCTTTGCCTAGCTATATATATACAGGGTATATACTAGTCGTGCACACTCCACACGTGAGCAGAGTTTCATTTTATACACATTTTGGTGCTGGGTTCGGCGACATGACTAACAAAAATGCAAATTTCTTCTAACACACACGCACACACACACACACACATCGATACACACACACACACACACACATCGATACACACACACACACACACACACACACAATATGCTGTTTGCGTGTGTGCAAGTAGGCGGAGATGGTCAACTGGAGGAGCATGGCGCCATATTGGCGACCATCGAGGAGCAACTGCACCATCAACTGGAGGCCATCGATGACGAGAACGCGGCGATCCATCACGACGAACAGCAGCCGCTGACGAGCAGCAGCTTCGGCAACGCCAGCAATGGCTTGGGCTTGGGCTTGGGCTTGGGTCTGGGCTTGGGCATGGGCATGGGCATGGGCATGGGTCTCGGCTCCAATTCGATGAGCTCGTTCGGTGTCGATGCGCCGGACAGATGACATTCGGCGGTTGTCAACCAGAGCGATAACAACAATTCGGTGGTTATCGTGCTGGTTGACAACAAGCCCAGCTCGATGATCTGCAAGGAGGGCAGCCGCGTGGACATCGACTCCAAGGATGGCCTGCAATCGCAGCCGGTTGCAGCGCCAATTATGACCAATTCACTGCCAGCGAATGGCTACAACACGCTCCAGCATCGTCGCAAATCCCAACTGATCACGTTCAGTGCCAGCTCCAGCGACATCAAGAACAGTCTCAGCCATGAGCTGATCACGGCCAGCGGCCGACTTAGCTATGCCGAAGAGCAGCAGCAGCAGCAGCAGCAGCCAGTACCAGCTGCTCCATCAACTCCAACTGCCTCTGAGCAGGAAGTCTATAGCAGGCGCTCGCTAGAGCTGGGCGAGGAACTCGAACGGCAGCTGGAAGAGGATGAGGACGAGGACGAGGACGAAGAGGAGGAGGAGGAGCAGGGCCAGGAGGCAGTCGAGCAGCAGCAGCAGCAACAGCAATTGGATGAAGTTGAGGATGAGGAGGAGGAGGAGGAGGATGGCCTAGCTGTGGAGGATGTGGAAGACGTGCTCTACATGCACGACGAATTCGAGACGCACATCGATGCCAAGTCGAACAATGCCAACGACGACAGCGGCGGCGGCAGCTACGAGGATTCACATGCGTTGCACAGCTCGCTCGGCGGCAGCAATCGGAATAGCCTGGAGAAGGATGACGACGACATCGAGGTGGATGTGATTAGCACCGATGTCAGCTGCTACGATCAGCTGCTGGGCAGCAGCTGCAACACGCGCCATGGCGATGATGACGATCTGGCAACGCTCATTGGGGATAATGATCATTTGATAAAGGCCAAGGGCCATAATGTGGGAAGTGCTGCGGCAGGTGCTGCTGGTGTTGGTGGTGGAATGGGTGGGATGACTGTGGGTGGTGGTGGGCTTGGCATGGGCGGCGGGGGTGCCGGCGGCGTCACAGCGGCAGCTGCTGCTGCGCTTGGCAAATGCGCTTTGGAGCCGGGCTCAACTGTTGGCAACGGGAATGGCGGCATTATCTATGCCAATCCATTTATGGGTTTGTAATACGCTCTCTCTCTCTCTCTCTCTATTACTATCTCTCTCTCTCTCTCCTTCTCTCTCTGTGTCTCTAGCTAACTTCCTCTCTCTCTGTCTCTCTCTCACTCTATCTCGCTCTTGCATGCTAAATACACTCTAAACTAACTGTTTCTGCTGCATGTTTCACATTGTATTTGTTGTTGTTGTTATTGTTGTTGTTGTTGTTGTTGCATGTTACCTTGCTTTATTAATTTTGTTGTAATACCCTTGCAGCTGGCTATATTCGCTTTGCTAAGCATTATGTTAAATCTATTGCAGAATATTTATATCTAAAGTCTATTTCTGTCTGTTTGATACAAGAAACTCCTTTGAGTGCCTAGGTAGGGTATGGCAATAGTTGGTGTTAGCCAACTTTCAAATGACTTTAGCTTCAATAACTAGACAATTTGCCAAATTTCCACAATTAGATACGCCCTCAAGCTTATATAACTTGAAGTCATTCCTCAAAGACGCTCTACAGCAGCTCAGTTGTGATACTCGTTCCTGAACTGCAAAGCGAGTATATTAGTTTTGTGCAATATCCGCCCGTTGCTGTCCATCAGTCTGTCCGTATGAAGAACCTGAAATTTTGTATATACTCTATATATACTCTAAAGATTTTCGGTGGTACACCAGTAAAGACTATAACTGGTATAAGAGAAACGCCGATCCTTCGATCCTTACCCCTAAATTTGATAGTGGTAATTCGAAATATGTACATAGACTACTTAATAGAGCGGGTATTACTGAGTCAGTCAAGCCCATTTCCATTTATAAGCAACTTTTTAAGCAACTTAAGCTAAAGTTCCCCCAGATATCTCATATATCTATATAACTCTCTGCCTGCAAGGGCATTAAAACTTCGTTATAGCGAAATTGAGCTTTTTTTCCCATATTATTGTATAAATATTATTTATTTTGTAATTTTTTGGCTTTCTATTGACATAATTCTTTCTTAACAAATGCTAATATTAGATAATGCTTGCAGATGACGAGGGCATTGCGGAATCGGGCATGTAAGCCACACACTCACACAGCTGAACGATTGATTGACAAACAGCCACGCCCACACCCACGCCCACGCCCACAACTGCAACTCCACCTGCCCCGCCCCACCTGCTATCGAAAAAACGTAGAAGCAATGCGATGAATCCATGTGGCAAACTAAATAATTAAATTTTGACTTAAGATCAACTCGATAAGTAACGCTTGATATTATGCTATCGATATAGCCCTATATATATATATAGACATCTATATGTGTGTGCATACATATATGTATGTATGTATATCGTATGTGGTACAACTTGTCTGGATTGGAATACTTTTTCTATATATATATATATATATATTTATGAGAAATATGAAACAAAATTTGAAAAAATTTTGAAATAAAACGAAAAATCTGTTTTGTAAGACGATTTCAAAGTCGAAGATATATATATGTATATATATCTCAATCCAATCCTGTCTCGTTTTGTACTCTGTAAACGCTGCTAATGGAAACTACCGATATTATTATTATTATAAAACTAATTGTCAAAAAAAGAAAACGAAAAAAAAAAACATATTTTTATCGCTAGCCACAATTTTTTGTATACATATACATATATATATCTATATATATCTATGTAACTTCCAATTTTTTGTACACTAAATGTTAGTTGAAGAAGAAGAAGAAGAAGAGAACGAGCGCTAAATGGTTTTTTTTATATACATATACTATACCATATATATATCTTCATATATATAAAGTAACTAAAAGAAAGTTAAGCACTGCTTACGATAGAAATATATATACATACGATATATATCGTAATATATATATATATAACACATACTTGTGTACATATACGTAAAATGTATAATGTAAAAATTGCAATAATTCAGTTACATAGTTTTAAACAAAAAGATAAAGCAAACAATTTGTATCAAGCTAATTTTTAATATATTTCTATTCTTTTTTTTTTTAATCTATAAACTATATACTATATATATATACTATATAAACAATACCTTTGTATATGTGTGTAATTTTTGATGTATGTGTATGTGCTACTTTAATATTGTTTAATTATATAGAATTTTATTTAAAAAACAAGAAAATTATAATTTTTTGTATTTATTTTTGATTTTCGAGCAAATTTTATGTTTAACATATGATATTCGCGCTAACAGCGCGCAGTACTGTTAATGCACAAGGCGCTGTTAGCCCAACAGACACCCAATACAACTTTTACCATGCAAGATCTAAGCTAACAGCGCGCAGTACTGTTAATGCACAAGGCGCTGTTAGCTTGAGAGAAACACATGAAATGACACATAATAGAAACCGTACACCGAGCAACAACAACAACAACAACAACAAGAATAAAAGCACAAATGACCAACGCATTACTGCCAGGCGATAATCATTTACACAACAACAAAAACAAACGAATTTTGTTTATGGTTTTTGTATGTATGCATAAAATACCGTAAGACCACAGAATGTTAAAGTAGACTCTGTAGCTTAACAGTAAGCGAATTAACATAAGCATTTAGCCGGTGCCAAAAATATATCACTCACACACAAACACACACACGAGAGAGTAGCTAAAAGAAAAGAGTAACTAAAAACTAACAGTAACAATAACAGTTTAGCAATAGCAAGAATGTAATGAATGTAGTATAATTTCAGTTGCCAACACACAATTGGTTCCAGCTTAGTTGAAATTAGTTGATAATGTGCAATAGAAACGTTTTGCTTTTAGCCTAGATAACAGCAGAAAGTTATATTTATATATATATATATATATATATATATATATAAACAACGATCCCCCATTGACCCACAGGCCAGAAATGTGCAATTCACACTAATAAACACTCACACACACACACACAAACCTAACTACTTACGAGTATAAACTAAATACATATGCATGAATGAATAACTAACAAGTCTGCAAGAGTTTCGACTTGATATACACATATATATATAAATATATATATACATATATATTATACATAAACGAAAATACATATGCATATACAATATATACATATATATATATATAAAAAAAGGTACATCTATATCAGTGTAATAATTTGTAATGTTTATCAGTAGAATTATGAAACAAACAAAACATATTAAAAAGCAAGAAAAACAAAACCAATTGTAATTTCATTTCAAATGGCAACGGCTCTCATTGGCGCGCAGTTTGTTATCGACGATGCGCACAACGAAACTTAACGAAACTTGAACGTTATCAAACACTGTTCACCCTATTTGAATTGTCAGCGCGCAGCTGTTATCGATATTGCTATCGACAAACACTGGTTTTTTCTCTTATTTGAATGCAATTTTATTGTAGCTCGTTACTAAATTAAATTAATTTAAATTACGTTAAAAAAAAACAACGTTAACAATTCAATATATACATAAGTCTTACAAACAGCCTGCGCTAATATTTACGAAATAATGCATAAATTTGAGTCGAATGCAGCCCATTCAGTGCTCCCCCTCGCTGCCCTTCATATTGGCCAGGGTGGCGTCCAGTTCGGATTGAATGTGCTCGAACTGATTGAAGAGCTGCAACAGCTCCGGCTGCGTCATCTCAAAGTTAATGTCCTCGCCGGCGACCGTCTTCAGCTGGAGCACGGCCAGCGCCGTTTTCTCGCGCTGCTGGCAATGCGAGGCAATCTCCACGTTCAGCTTCCAGGCCATATCCTCGATCACGTTCGACTCGTATCGCTCGCTGGCCAAGTTGTTGAGCATGGGCGTCGTCTGCCTCACCCACAGTCGCAATATGGCATCGATCTTGGCCTCGTCCTGCAGCTGGAGCTTGTCACGCAGCTCGCGCTGCAAGTGGCTGGGCTTGATGATGAACGTCGATATGCGCCGCAAGATATACGAGAATGTCTTGATCAGCAGCAAGAAGTCTGCCCGGGCCACGCCCACCAAACGCTCCAGCTCCTCCAGTGTATATTCGGGCTCGCTGCTCGTGTGGCTCGTCTCGATGCTGCTGCCCGTTCGCTCCGTGGTCGTCACACTGGTGCCCACTGTCGTTCCGCCAGCGGCATTGCCCGAGCTATTGGCTGCATTCGCAACGCCAGCGGCCGCAGCAGCCGAAGCAACGGCAGCGGAGCTCCCTGGACTCATCTGTCGGTGGACGTAGAGCAGGACAGTGGTGAAAGTATCGTAGGGCAGGGCATTGATGATTTTGATGCCTTCGCGTGCGCTGATTGGAGAATGTAATGAATTATCTGTTAATTTACATAAAGAAATGTTAAATAGCTTACCGCTCGGTTATTTTAATCCAGTTAATACTCATTTCTCACAATAAATAAAAACATAAACACGAATCAGAGAAATGCATCAATAGCGCTGCCAACTCGTTGCAAACTGAGTATTAGAGTTGCATTTGATTAACATTACCAATTTGAGTTAACACTCTGTTAGTTAATGTCGGCTGTAATAAGCCGCGCTTTCGTTCATTTGAAGGCGACGTTTGGTTGAGGTCGGACGTGTGTTTTTGCTGCTCATCAAATAATTTTTAACAAAAATAAGTTTCAAATAGCGCTTGAACTTTAGTCATATCTCGCTATAAATAATAACAAAACCGAAGCTGATAATTGCAAAAATAGCCCTGCCGTCCGTATGCAAAATTTCAAGCAGAGCGGACTACATTTAACATTACCAACATGAGTTAATATTCTGTTAAGAGATGCTTAATAAATGGCGCGAGCCCAGCTATTTGAAAGCAATCAGGGCTATGTTCATGCGAACGCTTAAATTGCAATTAAAAACTAATATTTTGGCCATTTTAGCTTCTTATTAACACTCAGCCGAATATTTATACAAATTATTGCTGCTCAAATTATGAACATAGGAGTCTGTCAACTCCTTTCAATCGATTCTCACACCAGCTCAGTAGAATAAAATGCTACATTCCTCACTTCTACTAAGTCAGTCATAGAACACAGTCATATAAAATTGTGTGTGTTTATATTTATATTTCTTTTATCAGTGAATAATCAAAAATTTTCGAAAATTCCACATACAATCGAAACGCATACAAAAACCACTTTTCGATAAAGAACTCGATAGTTTTGTGAGTAATCCAACACTGGACGGTTGCTCGGAGCATTTTAGCGCAGCGGACGGCGACTTAATTGCATTTATACTGAGTGCAGTGCTAAGAAAGTGCGCGTATATAATATAAATTTAAGGAACTGCTTATCAATAACATCCATGCATACAACCATCAGACATATGTGCACAAATTCAAGTTAAGGCCCCACCACATTGAATTGGACGCAAATGTAAGAAACTATCTAACAAATTGTTTATGTTTATGCTCGCATCTGTGTGCGTACGTGCGTGTGTGCGTGTGTGTGTGTTTGTTTGTGGTGCGTGTGTAAATAAACAGAGCCCGGCTCTTAGCTGGGAGCGTTGACTAATTTGAATACCAGGCCCATTGGTCATCCCCAAAAAGGGGGGCTGTTCATTAATTTGCCGTCTGCCTTTGTTTTTTGTTTTGTGCGGCTTTTTTCTCTCTCTCTGTTAGACGCTTTCTTTTCAACCCGTCGCCAGACGGCAAAAGTTGTTTCACACATACATACAAATCTATTAATGTATGTATGCAGGCATCTAACTCGCTGTGTATGTGTGTGTAGCTCAAAAGTTCTTGCAGCTTGTAAAAATCGATAATATGCACAGCCCGCAGCGTCGCCGCTTGTTTATTTTATGCTTCGTCTGCGATTTGCAGCCCCTGCTCCGCTCCTGCGCTCTGCACCCTTGCACACACACAACTGTCATACACAGATACACATGCTAGCACACACACACACACAGGCGCGCGCGAAAGTAAGAGGCAAATATGAAAAACTATGATTTAAGCTGAGCTCAATTTGACACTTGTCGCACTCTCTCTCTCTCGCTCGCTCGCTCGCTCTCACCCGCTCACCCACTATCATTGCCCCTCGCTCTCACGTTCACAAAAGGAGCGATCGCGCGAATAGGAGAAAATCAAAGACCAAATATGAAGCGAAACGAAATGAAAAGTAATTCACTTGCATTTTTATATCTTCATATTTTTAGCATATTCTTCATTTATGTTTTGCTTCTTCACCCTTTTTTGTTTTTTTTTTCTTTAATTATTCTTTATTTTTTTTACACAATGAACAAATATTGAGGTTTCTTTGGATTTTGTTGTTCTAGTGGTTGTTGTTGCTGTTGTTGTTGTTTTGTTTTTATTGAAAAAGAAAACAAATACAGTTAATCCAATTAACGCAAAATGCAAAGAGTGAGGCGTACAGGGTCAAGTCGACTTTTGCATGCGCTATCCAAAAAGACTAAGAGAAAATAAAATAGTAAAAATAATGAAATGAAATAAAAAAAAGTGAGAAAGAATTTTATAAATAATTATTCGATATTAATAATTTTTTTTATATTATATTTTTTTTTTTCATAACAGTTAATTCAATATCAATTTTATTTTGTAATTTTATTATTTGTTAAATTTATTTTTTTATAATTTATTTATGACTTCTAAAAGTCCTACCACTCTCGACTTTCTAGCTGGCGCCAAAGCCTTAGCTTAGTCGTGTTGGTCGCTGTTCAGCTTAGGGTATCAGCTGGGTCAATTGAGTTAATGCTTCGCTTAGGCCCGCACTTTGGTAGCGGAATGTGGAATGCATTGCATTTGGCATTGTCAGAGCCGCGCTTCAGTTTGTTGAGTTGAGCGCTTGGGTCGAGACGTCTCGGTGAACGGTCAGCGGGTTACGGGATATTTGATTTGATTTGTTTTTTTTTTTTTGTATTCGATTTAACTATTTCAATCACGGCGCGAGTCCGCGAGTTGGCTTATGCGATGCACTAACACACAGAATGCCAATTGCAGCGTTAAATTTAGTCAAAAATGTCTTCGCTGGAACCACCGAAGCGTCCCACATTGCATTTAGTTCCCGATGTCGCTGCATCCGCAGCTGGAACTGGAACAGGAACTGGGACAGGAACAGGGACTGGGACTGGGACTGGCACTGGCACTGGAGTTGCCGCTGCAGCTGAGATCATGTCACCGGCAACGACTCCTTCGGGCTTCCTGCCGGATATGCCGCAATGGAAAAAGGATTTGATACAGCGCCGCAAGACGAATGTGGCACGAACAAACGCCGCCGCCAGCTCCCCCACCACAGCGGCCCCAACAGCTGATGGCAGTTGTGCGGCTTTCACTGAACCCGCAGGTGAGTTCAAGCATGTCAGGTGCTTAACCTGAGTTTTAGCTTATGCTATATATATATTTATATATGGTATTTATATAATAGATTTCAAAATCTTTTGAATATGAAAACATTTTTTTTTATTTTTGTACAACCATAAAAATTTGGCAATATGTATAAAGTTTTCCCGATTTTCCACACCCCATAGAGATCATAACAGTAACCCAATACAAGTAATAATAATAATAACAATAGAATACATAGAGTTTTTCCCGATTTGACCTTGCTAGTCTTGGGTTTCCTTCAGGATTATTACATATATTCCAAATTTCAAGTCTCTAGCGCCTAAAATAACAGTATATCTTTTATACCAGTTATAGTATTTCCCCATAGGGCATATCGGTTAAATCTGAACACTTGATAAGACAACGAACATTCCACAAAACCAATATACTCTTTTCCCTTCATGAGCGAGTATAAGCATATCTAGAAAACCAAATATGAAAACTAACTGAAAATCTGGTTTGCCTTAATTAGAAGAAATACAAATAGATATAGATATACATATATTCAAATTGTTTTTGATTTTATGTAATTGAAGACTTTTCGTTCGTTCAAAAGAGAAAAAAAGTAGAAAATGAAAAAAATATTGGAGGTATCGATATCGATTCATGAAATCGCAAATGTGCTGAGTGTGTGGCAATAGCCAGTTGCAATGGCATCTATACATACATATATATATGTGCATATGCATACATATAATATATATATATAAGCATTATAGCCATATCAATATCTCTACATATGTGAGATGTGTAAGCTTCCAATTGGCATTGCAGCTGGAGTGTATAATTAGCCACGTTAATAAGTTGAGCTGATTAAAAAATGAAATTGTAATTATTGAAAGCTGTTCGGTTGGTCCGATGCTATTTCACCTGTAAATATCCACAGTCCAACACGCACAACTGTTTTAACTATTGTGAGTAATCGGTTATCGATAACAAGTGCTGCGACAGCCGCAGGGCCTGTCTCAACATCCTTTATTTGTGGGAACATTAGTAACAAAATGATTGGATTGTTTCGATAGGGTAATAGCTAGTCGGGCACATTGAACTGAAACACTCTAGCTTGATATAGGGTATAAGCTTGTCTGGCATACCCAGAAGTATGGCGTGTATTTACTAGCAATATCGGGTAACCACTAGACATGCACATTCGATTGTAGCACTCGAGCATTTAACATAGGGTATAATGTAGTCGGGCACACTCTATATAAGGCAACAGCTTGTCGAGCACACTAGACGCACTAGGCACTAGTCTAAAATATTCTACCTTGAACATATGTATGTATGTATATAATTTGTAGGTCTACATAGGGTACCAGCTAGTCTTATAAACTCTATTAAGAGCGTACACTTTGTATACTTTAGCTCTATACAGGGTAACAGATAGTCGGATATACTAAGCTAAAGAAATCAATCTTGTATATAATCTATAGTTCGATACAAGGTATCAGCTAGTCTTCTACACTCTATTAGGGACGTACATTTTGTGTCCTTTAGCTCAATACAGGGTAACAGCTAGTCGGACACATAATAAACTGAAGCAATCTAGCTTGTATATATTCTCTAGGCCTGTATGGGAACAACTAGTCGTTCACACTCTATATACATAGGTAAGCCAATAGGTATATGCAGGGTATCAGCTAGTCTGATACACTCTAGGACCCTCCAGCTTGTGGTCAATACAGGGTACAACGGCTAGTCGTGCCCACTCGCCCACCGACTACCCAAACGCGTATTTGTTTGTACCTGCCCGCTCTTATCGAATGTTATCAATTGTTAATTGAACTAAAAGTCAACGCAAGCGATCGTTCGTTAGTCACAAAAGTCACAAACGAACAAAATAGCTTCCATTATATTTTTGTTTTAGTTTTCTTTACTTAGTTTTTTTTTTTTTTTTTTTAGTATATTGAATTTGTCATCAATTTGGTTTTTTCGTTTTATGGCTAATTCAATTGCAGATTCAGGTGCAACTGAAGGCAGCGCTGCCGCAGTCGCAACAACAACAACTAGTCATGTGAAACGAAATGTAAGCCAAACATACCAGCAAGCAGCCGCATTAAAGACTTCACCAACTTCAACAGAGGAAAAGTCTGAGAAATGTTTTATTGGAAGTGGAGGTCATCAGACGCTTCCAGCAGCAACAGCAGCAGCAGCATCAGCCCAAAGTACACAAGGCAAAGACTTAGCCACGGCCTTTTCAGCCGAAACGGCAGCATCAGCATCAACAGCAGCAGCAGCAGCACTACCGCCACCAATACCAATACCAAAGCAGCGATCAAGTTTATTCAACACAAGAAGTCAATCAACTGGCAAGGAGCTCGAAGAGATTCTAAATTTGGATTTCAGAGCGCGGGAGAGTGAGAGAGAGCATCGGGAGGGAGAGAGCGCGAGCGAGCGTGACGTTGAGGTGAATAACGCTGCTGGCATGGCAAATGTGAGCGGGCGCTCTGGTGAAGTTGAAACTGGCACAGCGACAACTGGAGCATTAACAGGCAGCGGTGTCAGTGGTGGCGGCAGCGGCAGCAGCGCAAATGTGAAACAAACGACAGCAGCAACAACGGTGACTTCGTCGTCGTCAGCAAATCAGTTGCAAACGAAATGCAAACCAGGCCAGAGCGTTGCTGAAGCAGCGCCATATCATTTTAGCAATAGTACGCCAATTATAATTGATAAAAATTGTAAAACGAAAATATCCGATAAATTGCAGAGCAACAAGTTCATTAAAAATCAACAGCAGCAGCAACAACAACAACAACAGCAACATCAACAGCAATTGGAACGCCAAACGGCCGCGTCGCCCACAAAAGTAGCGGTAAAAACGACAATGGTCGCCATGCAAGAAATGAAAAAGACAACCACACAAAATGGCCAACAGCGTCATCAACATCATCATCAACATCAACAGCAACACCATCATCATAATAACAATCATAATCACCATCAGCAGCTAGAGCTCCAACAGCTGCATTTAAAGAACGCCGACGCCGACTTGGACGTTGGCGTCACCGTCAACGCGCTGCCAGCGCTCTTGGACAACGTCGATCACACTGAGGAGTTCAGCTATGGCCCCGGCATTGTGTCCAAGCTGCGCTGTCGCTATCTGAATCTGGCCCTGCGCTGCGAGTCGCGCCAACAGAGCCAGAAGCAGCGACTGCAGCGCTCCACCAGTCTCAGTACACTGCTCGATCGCAACGACGACGACGTCGAGGAGCAGCAGCAGCACCAGCAGCAACAGCAGCAGCAGCAACAAGTAAGCAGCGATGCAGTTGCCGCCGTAAATGTGAATGTAACACGCGGCGCCGTAGCGCCGCCAATACTAAGCGCCAAGCCAGCGAACAGCGGCGGTTACATCAAAAGCGTCAACGTCTTGCAGCAGCAGCAACAGCAGCGGCAGTCGCAGTCGCAGTCACAGCCGCAGCAGCAGCAACAGCAACAGCTGATTATGCAGGAACCACAGTCAGAGCAGATTAACGGTAATGGGCTGCGCTCGCGTCACTTTAAGCGCGGCAACGAAGTCATGAAACGAGCTCGCTCTGTCGAGGCGCTGCTCTGCGAGAAGTCGCCCTGGAATACGCAACGCGCCAGCTATCAGGCAGCAACTGCAACTGCAACTGCAACAGCAACAGCAACTGCAGTCACCACAACGACAATGTCGCCTACTATCAGCGCAACAGGCACAGCTCTGGCTGCCACTGGCCCCACCACGCCCACCTGCGTCAGCATCGAGGATAAGATACACAATGCACGGGAGCGTCTGCATAGCGGCACGGATGCCACGCCGCCCAAGCGCCTGACATCGATCATTGATGACACCGAACGTCCGCCGCCCGACCTGGTCAAGCAGACCCTCAAGATGTTCGAGGCGAGCGCCAATCGGCGTCCGCGTGCCGCCCAGCGCAGCAACGGCGTCGGCGGCGTCGCCAGCAAAGTGGCCAACTATAAGTCGATCATTAAGGAGCAGAACCCGCCCAGCAGCAGCTGCAGCAGCAGCAGCAGCATACTCAAGCGGGACAGCGCCATCGCAACGCCATCAACTGGCCCGGGCTTTGCTGCCTCGACGCCCAAGCAGCGCGGCGCAGGCGCAGGCGCCAGCACAGTCGTGCCAGACATCATACCCAGGCAGCTGGAGAGCAGCTGCGGCGCCTATGATTCGCCCGTGACGAACATTAGCAAAAGGCTGGAACGCATACACTTGGTGAGCTCCGAGGGGTCGGGTGCGGGTGGTGCGGGCGGCAGTAATCAGCGCTTAGTCAGCAGCGATCAGCAGCGCACGCAGGCAGCAGCAGTAGCAGCAGCGACTGACGAGCCCGAAGACGATGACAGCAGAGACGAAGAGCACGACGAAGGCAACGAAAATGACGTCGACGGAGACGACGGCGACGACGGTGAGGCCGACGTAGCAGCAACAGCTGAGACTGAAGCTGACGGCGACGGTGACGATGTTTGCAATGGCGATAAGCTAACAGCAGCGCCGTCGTCGACGGCAGCGCAGCCGCTGGATGAAGCAGGAGGCGTTGGCGGCGTTGGCGGCAGCGCCCAGCGTTCATTTACTGCCGCCTTGCAAGAGAACGCGCACGCTTCCAGTCCGAGTTCCAGTAGTCGAAAGCTTTCGCAGCGCCGTAGCGATAACAGTGAATCCGCAGCAGCTGCAGCAACAGCAACAGCAACACAAGCAACACTAAACACAACACCGAAACAAATTGGTGTCATCAGGCCGCTGTTGAATAATTCGGGCTCCAGTTCCGGCTGCGGTACGCCGCTGACCAGTCGCGAGATTGAGAAGAATCGCATTAATGAGATGAAGAAATCAACAGCATTGGCTGCCGATGCAGCTGCAGCTGCCGCCGCTGCTTCTGCCGCAGGCACAGCTACTAGTCTGGATACCGTGATAAATACCAAGGATGGCGGCAGCGAATTGGATGCAGCGGGCAGTGGCATTTCGCCGATTTGGCCATTGCGCAAGCGCCGCCAGCCGACAGGTGGCGCCAATGGCGGCTTAGGCGTAGGCGGCAGCAGCAGCAGCTCCCATGCGGACAACAACACTTCGATGGTGTTCAACTTTTCCAAGAGCAGCAAGGAGGTGCCAGATTATATTGAAAGCGATGTTGTGATCTACAGACGTAAACGGGAATTGCCAAAGGTGAGTAACACAGCACACACGCATACACGCACACAATCCCACCACACCCCGCCTAGACAGCTGTTTGCCATTGCTTATCAGCAATCGAAGCAAAAACAGCTTCTCTCCCCCCCACACATACACTGGTGCTGCCCAGCTATGCTTGGAATGCGGCGCCGTTGCGCATTATTCATGCTTATTTTCTGTATGAATTATTATATTTCTTCTTAATCTTTGCAAGCCCCCTTGCACGCACACACACACACACAGTGGGCTTAACAAGGTCCCCAATACATACACAATTTTTTGTTTGTGGCTTGTGCTTTTCGCTTGCCATATAAACAAATGCGAAACAAAGCGAAAGAGAGAGAGAGAGAGAGCGCAAGCGAGAGAGCATGGAAGATCATGCGCATTTTGGAAAGTTCAACAATAGCAACAAAATGTAAAGAATGTCAAAACACTGCAAAGCAAAACTGTAAAATGTCACATCAAGCGAATCCTGTTGTGTCTACAAAACAGTTTTAGCTCAAGCTAGAGATGACAACGTGTTAATTTACACACGAAATGTGCGCACATATTTGACATTTGCGATTTTTGTTATGCTCTCTCTCTTTCTCATCGCCGGAAAACACGACGAACTCTCAACTCTAGTTTCAATGTTAAAATTCGCATAGGAAGCAACTGAAATTCAACTCCTTATATGTGTATGCATGCATGTACATATGTATGTGTGTGTGTGAGTGTAGTACGCGTGACGCGGCTTTCCGAGTGACCTTCTAAATGTTCAAGAGTGATGCGCAGCCCATGTGAGTAGGCGCGCAATGCCGTCGTCTGAGCTTTTTCAAGCTTGACTTCTAAGCGGGGCGCGTCATGGCAATTGCTCAGCAGCACTTAACACACTGTTCGATAAATTGCAAATTATGCAAATGTTTCATTGATCAATTCCCAAAGCATATGTACATACACTCATATTAAGTGGGTGTGTGTGTGTGCGTATTCCAGACTCTTTGTTTAACATTAAATAAAAGTGTTGGATGCGTTGCTTCTGCTTCTGCTGCGATTGGCAAATTCTTCCTCTTACTGCCTGCGATTGCATTGCAAAAACCCGTTCTGACACATACAAACATATGCATACATATGTACACAATACATACATACCTATGTATACACATATTACGATATTTCTTCATTTGTTCTTTGCTTCCTGCTGCTACACTCATTGTATACATGCATACATATGTACATGAACATGCACATACAAATGTACACAAACATACATATGCATGTATGTACATAGGCTAAAGCAGACAAAGATATATTATGACTTATGAAGGAGAGCATTGAACGAACGAGCGAGCGGAGCGCATGTTGAAGCTCTTTGGTGTTGTGGTGAGTTGCTGTTGAGTCAGGGGCGGGGAGTAGGGTGACTGCAGGGCGCATTGGCTTGCACAGCTGTTTTTGAACGCAGCTGTGTTGAATATAAGTGGCTCTGCTCAACACACAAAGCCGCCTGCTGCTCGCTCTCTCACTGCCTATTACGCGCTCCCTCTCTCTCTCTCTTTCTCTGCCTTTCATGTGCAAAACAAGCGCTCGCTCTTTCGCTCTTGCTACTGACAATATTAAACCCGTTTTTATGCCGCTCTGAACTCAATTTTGTCAATTCTTTTTTGACGTTCAATTCTGGTTGCCGCTTTTGCTTTATGCCTTATGTTGTTCTTGTTATGTTTGTTGTAGTTCTTGTTGGTCTCTTTATGTATTTATGTATGTACATATACATAAACTTGCATACATACTTATGTATATATAATATGTATTCATGTGCTTTTTTTTTGTTGTTATCTCTGCCTGAACTTTATTATCTCTTGTTTGGGTATATGTACTGTCCATTAGGTTCTGCGTCTGACATGGCGAGAAATGGGACAGCTGTGATTCAGAGTAAACGATATTGGGCCTCGAAACAACTCAAACCCCCTCCCCTCTCTCTCTCTCTCTCTCTCTCTGAGCTTTTAAGAAATTTCAGTTGATTCGAACTTTTCGTTTATTTTCACTTTCCAGCCAAATGAACCGGGCTTCGTGTTATTGGGCGACCTTTCGGTGGAGACATCGACAGACACGGACTACGATGATTATTCCATGTGCCCGCCATCGCCCTGCGATGTGGAGTTCGAGAATGCAAATATTGTGATCGATGGCAAGTCCAGCATACGACAGAAACCCAAAGATTCATCGGTGAGTAAACCCCGCACAACGCATCCCCCGCACACTCACCTTCACCACACATGCACACATTTGCGGAAATGCATTTCATTCCATTCCTTTCCATTCCATTCATTCCCCCATTAAAACATACAGCCAATGATTTGCCTCTGTGTGACTAACATTCATACATACATATATGTGTGTATGCACACACACACACACACACATACATATATATAATAGTAAAAGTACGTCCAACTACAGTTAGTAAGGCATGACTAATTCCACACTCACCAAAATACTTGAGTATTTTCTGATTGTGCAGGTTCTTTTTTTTGTGTTTTTGTTTGGCAAGGATAAGATAAGATTAGTTTTGTTGTTGCACAGTGCGAGAGTGAGTGTGAGGGCTACCAATTAATTGTAACGAAGTCGGCGACTCTTATTTTTTATGATTGAAGATTCTGTCGCATTGTAATGAAAACAGAGTCTTATCGCATATCAAATCAATTTTTGTTGTATTTTTTGCTATAGGGTATTATAGTAAAAATTAATGGGAACTGCCTCAAATCAGATAAAAGTTTATTAAAAATAAAATATATATATAAAATTATAAAGAAATCGAATAGATAATTTAGCTAAAAGAACATCTCTGCACTTAAGCGTGCTTTCACTGTACTAGATTTATCAATTTGTGGTAATCTGTCGAAGTTCTGGTTCTTTTCTTTATATATACATATATATAAATTGCTGCAGCATATTGGCCTTAATTTCACTTTCGTTTAGTTTTTAATCGCTGTCAAAAGCAAAACTGATGCAAAACAATTAACAGTAATTATATCTTAAAGCTCATGGGGTCAGTGTTTTATTTATTTTATTTGAAATTTGTTTTGTAAAAATTTCCTTTTGTGTTGTTTTTCTATTGTCAGAAATGTTGTTTTGCTCGCTGCTTGTATTAAGGGCATAAATAAGCGTACGAAAACTTACTTGAGCCACTTTCATTTGCGCTTTGTTGTTGTTTGTTTATGCTTTGCTCTTCGACACGCTCATCTCCAGCCCAGCAGCGGCAGCGGCAGAGAGCGGAAGAAGCCGAGGTGAAAATGTTAACTGTAGATTATACATTGTTAACATGCTATTAGCGCTGTTAACATGCTGTTAATCTATTATGTTAGCCGCAGCGCGCTTAACAGCTGAGAGGATTTTCCAATAGACGAGCGACAAGTGAAAGCCAGGAAATGAGAGAGGGAAGCGTATGAGGTGGTTTTTATTGATTAGCAGTCAAGTCTTATACGATAAGAAACTGAAAGTAAGAAAAGTCTTATATAAATTCTTATACAAGTCTTTGTTAGGGTATTTCAGCTGGCGACTACACGCAGCATAAACTATTCTAACTAGTTTTATTGTTATTGTTGATTTTATTTATGTTTTTTTTTTTTTTGTATTTTCATTTCCTTGTTGCGTTATCATATACTTATTTATTTATTTGTGCCGTCGCTATTAATCAAAACGCATTAAAAGTGGCTTTTGTTGGGGTTCGCTCTGCATGTGGCGGAGTGTGGTCGGGAGGGAGGGGCGGCAGTGGGTTGAACTTTAGGTAGGCTTGGGCTTGGGTGCGTTTCATCAATGTGACAGATATCAGCATACATACATACACACATACGTACATATATATACATCTTCCCATAATTATATAATTTACCGTTTGCTTTACTTTTACAGTTCCGCGTACAATTTAACGATACGTTAACTTCAACGTTTGAATATCCCTCCGAGGCATCGCAAACCGTGGACGATCCGCCGTATGCCGATCCCTACGGTAATGTGACCAAGCATCATCAGTTGTACTACGAAGAGCATCTACGCATGCAACATCAGCAGCAGCAGCAACAGCAGCAGCAACAACAACCACAGCAACATCATCATGTAACTGTTGATGAGATAATTGAGCTTCCGACAGCATCGTCGACATCCTCGACGTCGCATAAAACTTCGGCGACCAGCGCTATGCTGGGGAATTTACCATTAGGTGAGTGTGGCAACCCTGTCATGTACATACATATATATACATACATACACACATGCACACACATATATGCATGCGTGTGTGTGTGTGTATGTGAGTGCATGCCTACCAAGAGCCGCAACTGCCTCTCTATATCTCTCTCTCTTTGTCACTCTCTGTCTCTGTCTCTCTCTCACACTATCTTTGCCTTTGTTCTGTGTCTATATACACACGTATATATATACATATATAAGTCTGTCTTTGTCGTAGTGCTGTGCTCTTGAGTTTTAACACTTTTTATTGGCGCCATCTGTGTGACGGCGGGGGGGACTTAAAATTGACAGACATCGATATACACATTAACACACTCTCACTCTCACTCACTCACTCACACACGCACTCAGCATCCTGTTATAGCATACTCACCACACCTACACATGCTCAACACACACGCATACGATCCAATTGCATATGCATGCCTGCTGACTGCAACAACAACAACAACAGAAACAGCAACAACAACAAATCTCTGCACTTTACAGAAAAGGCCACTGTTACAGTTAACATAGCGATTGCCGCTAACTGCAATTCAACTAGCATGTCTAGGGACTGCTGTCTAGGTCATGCCAGAGCTGCATGCTGCTGCTGGCAATTGGCGTTGCCACCTGGCCGGCAGTTGCTCAGAAAATTACGAAAACTAATTCAGCTCTTCAGGTGGGTGTTGTGCACTTACGTTGAGCTACTCAAGCAGCCAGACACCCCCCACTCTCACCCACACCCACACCCAACTATCTAGCTATCTCTAGTTACCGCCCCGCCCCCCCTGCAGACACTAGCCCAACTATGACCCCTGACCCTTGCACCACATACACAGCCATCAGCTGTTGGGCTTTCTATTTAAGGATCACGCATATTTGCAGATTACCCAAGTTTAGGGAGGGGTATTATCTTGCAACAGTCTCAACCACAGCCACAGCAAATGGACGCTCAACAGCAGCAGCAACTACAACAGCAACAACAACAACAACCACCACCGCCACAACAACGTCGTAGACCTTCGGTTCTATTGAAGCCGCAATATGCATGCTTTCTGCAAAATGAAGCAGTGCCTCCTCCTCCTCCTCCTGCAACACATCTGGCCAAGCGCAAAGCTGCCTCCTTCTCGCATGCCGCCAAGCCGCAACTACATCTGCAACTGCAACTGCAACAGCAACAGCTGCAGAGTAAATATACCAAAAACTCTCTAACAACAACAACAACAGCAACGATAACAACGACGACGTCAACAACAACAACAACTGCCAGCAGCTATGGAAGTTGCTTGAGTCGCCGTCGCGCCAGTCTGCCTTTAGCCAGCCACAACCTGTCGACGTCAACCATGTCGTCGTCGTCGTCGCTAGCGCTACCCAACGCATCCAACGCCCTGCTGCAGGCTCGCATTCCAGGCAACACGCTCTACTATGTCTAAACTGTCTTTGCTCTCCGCTCCATCCTGTCTCCTGCGAAACGTAGGCAAACTCAAGCTTATTATTTGTACTCGTTGTAAGCCCTGCTCCTGCGTCCTGCGTCTTGCGCACTCGTTGCTTGTGGTTGTGGCCCAGACCCAATTCCAATGCGGTTCAGGTTATAAATACTTACCTATTTAGCCTTATTCCTAGGTTCAAACATAACGAGTTGTTGCGCTACTTGTCACTCGCTATGGTTGTGGCCCAGATCCCATCCCATCTCCTCTAATTGTCTGTACAGATTTGGTTAACAGTTAGAGAGATATGCGACAACTCGCTACTCGTTACTCGTTACTCGTTGCTAGTAACTACTCGCTACTTCCCAGTCGTTTACTTACTCAAACATTCATCTTGGCTAATATGTATAACAAAAGTCATAATTTGTCTTCCTGGTTGTACTCGCTACTCGCTACTCGTTCTGGTTGTGGCTCAGATTCTTGTACACTTGGTTGCCCCAACCCCCATGCCTATAATCCCAATGGTTGCTGATGTGGTAAAAGACAGATGTACATGCTAAGAGTAGTCTTTACTCGCTCGCTAAACGCTATTCGTTACTCGTTACTCGTCCTGAGCGAGTGCTCCATTTTATCCATTTTCATTGCTCCCTATGTTTACTTGGTTGCTCGACATATCGATAGCTAAACGTTACTCGTCATTCGTTACGCCTTGTTCGCTGTGGTAAAGGCCCTGACACTCATACACTGAGCTCCTCAATCCTCTTGCTTAAATCCTATAACAAATACACACGCGTTGTCTCCCTACTCGTTACTTATTACTCGCTACTCGCTACTTATGATTCCCCTACTCTCCACTCGCTACTTATTACTCCTTACTCCCCACTCGCTACTCGCTCTACCTTATAGTTAACTTACCCACCCTATAGCACTTCCTCTAGCCTGTTAAGCAGCAATAACGAGCTGCCTGGTCACTCGCTACTCTAGAGATCCCTATAACTCGTCACGATTCCCAGCCTGTAACTGCCTGTTGCATTGTTCTTCCTGCTAATCATAATGATACTTCCAATACCTTTCAATCAACTAAATGTTTTCATTTCCCAACACTGTTTCACTAACATCCATAACATTTCAACGATGTGGCAACACTGAAATAACATAACATGCATTAAGTTGGCTGCAGCACAATCTATAGAAATATATAATACTAATAGCTGCTTGGCACCTTTCTTATAGCTCTATAATGTATATATCTATATATATAACTAATATATACTTTATTTAAATGAAAATTCCTTTTTTTTCTCTACCTCCCCTCTCACTCACTCACGCTCTCTCTCTCTCCCTCTCTTGTGTTTTACTAATTTCTTTTGCAGATATTATTTAAAACTAATAACAGAATACTTCAAAATAATATCTATTATAATAATACAAACAAAAATAATCATAATATGACATGCATATACATATATATGTGTGTATATGTATATGGCAATCGAAATTATAAAGAAAACCCAAAATCAAATGATAAAAATAAAAGAGGCGACCAAACCAGGTGCAAAGCAACGTCTCTCCCTCTCTCGCACTCTCACGCTCTCGCTCGCACACTGGAGCGCTGTCTATCCTGGCAACAATAACAATCACAACAACAACAACAACAACATCAGCCACAGCAACAACAACTACCTTTTAACGGTGTTGGTTAACGCAGAACTGAAGCCTAACAAAACCAAAACAAACAAAACAAAAATAAACTAAAAACTTATCGCCAATTCATATTAATCTGCTAAGGTAACTAACCTCAATTAAGAACACTTTCACACACACTCACTCACACACGCACTCACACACTCACTTTGAAATTTGTTTCACTTTAATTTGCACATTATGCAACACTGATTCACACATTCTCCTACTAAATCAATCGATAATCGGCTTTAGTAATTAATCGTTTGACTTGTGTTGCCTATGCAATATCGATTAATCGATCTCTCCCTTTCAGGCTCGACAGCTTTGGGCTTTTACACCCCCTTGAAGGCGTCGCCCATGGACAGTCTATTCCAGCTGGGCGTGACACGCTCCCCCAGCGCCGTTGCCACAAACGGTGGCAACAACAGCAGCGTCAATGGCAATGGCAATGGTAATGGGAATGGCAACGGCAATGGTGAGCTCAAGGATGGCGAGCAGGACGAGAGCGAAGTCAAGGATGCCAAGGATGCGGCTGGAGCAGATGATGATGTCGATGATTTCCTAACAGCTGGCGGCATTGTCTATAGCGAAGGCGCTCAGAAAACTGATCTATTGTACTGATAACCAGAAGCGAACTGAAGCGTGTTCCACAATCCGTTTAGTTCCCCATCCTGATGAAATATGAGAAAAAACAAAATACGTATACATACATAGATATTATTTATAAGTCGTAGACCTAAAATTCGTTTGCGGAACAGCAAAAAACAATTAATTTTTTTTTTTATATATATATATATTGTCCGAAATATACAAGCATATTATATATATATATAAACTGAATGCTATAATACTATATATATATATTATTATTGTAATGTATCTTTGGCACTGAGCAACCGTTATTTTTTTTTTTTTTTTGGCAAGTCTATTTGTATTTTGTATTCGATTAATATATATATTTTTTTTCTAGTACGTCTCTATACATATATATATAATATAACGATATGTTTACTTTTGATTGTGTACTTTAAAAAAGAAACAAAAATGATTTAAAAAACAAAACAAAAATATTGTAAACACCGAGGTTGAGCCACAGGTAATTAACAACCACATCAAGCCCCATTGTGGAGTATTAATAAACCATAAGCATTAAGTAAAAACAAGCAAAAAAAACATAAAAATAAAGAAAAAAAATAAAGAAACAAAATTGTTTTTCATCAACTTTCGTCCCCTTAAAAACAAAATTTGTAAACATTTGCCTCATTATTACTACAAAACCACCTTAGCGACTATCTAATATTTTTTACAATTATATTCCATTCAAAAGAAAAAAGAAAAAACAACATAAATGCGTAAATATACATATATGTGAAATAAACGGGAAAAAAATTCAAATTTAAATTTGAAATTTCAACAGTTTTTCTTTATCCAAGTGGCAGCACTGTTCGTGCAGAGAAATATCGCTTAGGCTAACTATCGCATGCGTGCGATAACATTAGCAGTTGCTTTGCGCAAACTTATCGGCATCGGTGCATGTGCACCCGATATCGATAGCTGCTTAACTTGTGGTACTTGTAGATGTTTCGGTAGTATTGTGATTGTGTCCAAAATACAGGGTTTTGTTTAGCCTATTTAATATTACAAAATACAACTCAGATAGTTATGCCCGCTAAGTTTCGACACGCCAGCAGCTGTTCGTGCGCCCGGTGTATGTGCAATGCTAACTCCCCTGGCCAACAGTATTACTTTTAACCTTAGTTGACATTGAAATGTACCCGCTAGAGGCGGAGACAGTGCGTCTGTCTGGCTGCCTGCCTGCCTGCTCGCTTGCTGCCCCGTTAGTGTTGTGCTGTGTGCGCTAGAAAAGGAGAACGAACCTCAAATTGATATCGCCTGCATTTGCAGCTGACCCCCCAGTGTGTTGGCCAACGAGCCCCCAAAAAAGAAATTGAAAGAAAAAAATCAAATTACATATATAGTAAATGAAATTGAAGCAATAACAACTGCTGAAATTCACCTGCGGCAACAAAAACACGCAAGCAAAGTAGCGACTGCGACGCCGACGGCGACAGCGACAGCGACGTCGTCTGCAAGAGCAGCTGTGGCAGCGCTCAAGTTCGGTTTCTTCTGCTGTAACTGTGCATTAATCTGATCAAAACAAACGGCAAAGATTGTGAGTGAAAGAGAGCGAGAGGCAGCCAGCAGGGGGGTGGCTTGAGTGCAAGAGTGCATATGTGTGTGTGAAAGTGAGAGAGTGTGTGTGTCAGTGTGAGTGCATGTAATTAAGCATGTGAACGCATTTGTCGCCGTTTATTGGGCCATGCGTTGTGTAATCATTTATAAGGAAAAAAAATGTTAATTCTATTTCATTTGATTTGATTTTGGTTTTTTTTTATGTTTAAATCGATTTGTTGTAGCTGGCATTCGTTATTAATTAAATCAGCAGCCGCAGCGGCAGCCGTAACAACAGCTGAGTGCGACCGAGCCAGCTAGTGGGAATGAGAGGGCAAGAGCAGCAGCCCACATTTGACTTATACAGCCAGCAGCAACAACAACAACAACAACTGCTTCTTCTTATACAAAGTCAGCACCAGCCAGAGCTGCAAAACACCGGCACAACAGCTACAGTCGCAGCCGCAGCAGCGACGCCAACGCCAACGATTTGTTGGTAATTAAAAGCAAAGCGAAACGAAGGAAAAAAAGTCAGCGTCGCAGCCAGCAGCGGCCACTCAGTCGCAAGTTGTCGGCACATAACGGAACAGATTCAATTCGTGCACTGATCGCATCGCATCGCGTCGATTCGTTTATAAAAATAGCAACAGACCAAAGAGCGAGCGAGAGAGAGAGAAGGAGAGCGCGCGCGCATGAAAGAGAGCGGGAGGAAGAGTGTGAAGAACGTGCGATTGAACGGTGTGGGGGGATTATTGTGGAATTGAAATCTGTCGCTAACAACACAACTGCGGATTTGGATTACAATCAACAACAGCAACAACAACAATAATACAAAGAAGTAAAGTGTTGCCACAGCGCCGTCGTAGAACGTCGCCAAAATTTCACTCGATCTAATGGCCAAAGACGAGGAAGATGATCTGCTGCCCGACAAGGATGCGGCCAAGGGCTTCTATGCCAAATATGAGCCCAAAGAAATACTGGGCAGGTAAGCAAATTATAAGAGTCGCAACTTGACGAAAACCCTGTCTTATACGCCAACTTATACTCCCTCTATTGAGCGCCAAGCAAAGCCTTGTGAACTACTATGCAAAAACATAGCGCAAAGGCAAATCAGCGCTGCAATTGCGCAGTACAGTGTTCACTCCCTAATGTTGACTTGATGTAGAACTCTATACTAGAAATTGCTTGGAAGTTTTGTTACTTATTTTGAGTTTTAGTTTAGAGACTTTAGTTCATGTACTTAATTCATATTTTTGTTATCAATATTTCTTATCAGTTAGATATTATTAGATATATTTATGTATAGTTAGACGAAAAAAAAACCTTTAAAAAGTTTGTGGCGCAATCAGCCTAACTATTAGTATTTAATTTGGTATTTAAATAATACTAAAAAGAATTAAAATATGAATTTAAGATACATATAGTCTAGTCTAGTCTACATATATAGATCTAGTTTTAATATATAGTTCCAGATAGTTTTATTTCTAAGGATCTGATCTAATTGAGTAATTTTTTGAATGATTGATAGATTGAATGACTAGCTCACAAAATCACAGTTTAAAACTGTCACAAATTTAATAATTTTTTAACTAGTTCCAGTTCGTTGCGCTTCTAAGGATCTGTGAAAGCTAACTACAGTTTTTTTTAAAGATTGATTGATTGAATATCTTACAAACCTCAGCTCAAAACTGATTTCAGTCAAACGTGTTTTTATAAATACTTTTGAGCCAGTTCCAGTTCGTTTCGTTTCTACGCCATGAAAGCTAATATAAGCTTTTTAAATGATTGATTGATTGACTAGTTCACTGAGCTTTGAGCTAGAAACTTGCTTAGTCTCAAGTTTTTATATAAATAGTTTTAATCTAGTTCCAGTTCGTTTAGTTTCTGAATATCTGTAATTCTAGCTATTCACTTTTAAAGTTTCTTCAATGATTGATTGATTGATTGACTAAATCAGTTAGCTTTAGGTTAAGAAACTTTAGCTCAAAATTGTTCTAGTCACTCTTTGTGATTCAGTTCCACTTCTTTTCACTTCGTACCCCAAGGATCTATGCATAGAGCATTCACCATTTCGACCCGTTAACATAGTTGAATCTGTTTTATTTATTTACTTCTTGCAATTGTTGCTTGTTCTTCCTGTTTCTGTTGACTTTGCAGAATTCTAAACTTTGTTTATTTCATTGTAAATGTTTTTTTTTTTTATATTTCATTTTTCTTGTTCTTTTTTGCTTTTTGACGAGTTGCCTAATTGTTGAGCTATGACTCAAAGCTGTGTGGCCTGTTCCATTGGGTGGCAATGGGCACATGCCGCTACGTGTGAACTGTCGCGTAATACTCCAAAATGCATGGGAAACAGACGAACTAGGAACTAGAGAACAAAGTTGAAATGAGGTCAAAGCGAAAGTGAGAGAAGGTAGATGAGGGATAATAGAATCAACTTTAGGATAACTTAGGATAAGACCCTCTATCAAGCACCTTGAATTGAACTTCAATGAGTTTGCATAGATTATAACTTCTATAGTTTATCTGCACTCTTCTATCTTCCCTCTTCTATCTGTTTACAAATTACAAGACTCATTGGCTGTATAAACATTTCGTAAAGCTGTAATGCGCATTTGAATAGATCTTATCTGAATTAGATAGTCGAAATCTTTATGCAATGTGCATTCCAATAGAGACTGCAAAATGATTATAGAATGCGTGATTCGAGCCTGTTTTTTTTTTTTTAACATGACTAGACACAATATGGAGCTGTAGTTAAAGCAACCTCACATGATATTATATATATATATATATATATCCTGATACTAATCCCTTTGAATACTCCTCCCCACAGAGGCATCAGTTCGACGGTGCGTCGCTGCATTGAGAAGGAGACGGGCAAAGAGTTTGCAGCGAAAATTATCGATTTGGGCGCCACGACAGAGGCGGGCGAAACGAATCCATATCATATGCTCGAAGCAACCAGACAGGAAATCTCAATCTTACGCCAAGTGATGGGGCATCTCTACATAAGTAAAGTTGACAGAATATCTATATATATATATATGGATATAGTTCTAACTCTCTCTCTCTCTCTCTCTCTCTATTGCAGTTGATTTGCAGGATGTATTTGAATCGGATGCATTTGTATTTCTCGTCTTCGAGCTGTGCCCCAAGGGCGAGCTGTTCGACTATCTGACATCGGTGGTGACGCTCTCCGAGAAGAAGACGCGCACGATTATGCGACAGATATTCGAGGGCGTCGAGTATATACACTCCAAGAATATCGTTCATCGCGATCTGAAGCCCGAAAACATATTGCTCGACGAGAATCACAATGTGAAGATCACAGACTTTGGATTCGCCCGGCAGCTGAGCGAGGGCGAGAAACTTACAGGTGAAGAAGGGAAAGAAGAAGTGAATGAGCTAAAGGAGAAAAGACAAACAGTCGACAGGCAGTAGAGCATATGAGGAAGCAAGGGATGACAGTAAAGTTGATAAGGATAAAAGCCAAGCAGGATAAATGGTAGACTATAGGAAATAAGATTCTTGTTGTTTGTTATCTGATCTTTAATGTAATCAAGTAGTTAACCAAGCTGTAGACGATGTATCCGAGTTGATTATAAGACAGACAAGAAGTGGAATATGTTATATTCATAATTTGTATAGATTTGATGAGCTATATATCAATGAACTGTGTGATATATGTATTTCTCTAGATCTTATGGTCTTTGTGTTATGGCAAAGTCGCTAAATGCATTTAGTTCCATATTAAGAAGAGAAGAATTAGCTAAGAAGTGGTATATCAAATATTCATAATTTTTATGAACTATTATATCAAGTTGTATGTCTCTAGATCTTATAGTGTTTGAGTTATGCCATTATGATAATATGATGAAATGATTATGTGGTGATATGATGATAAAATGATGATATATACAGCACAAAACATGAACTCTAGATAATCAGACGAATGTATTTAGATTGAATTGACTTTCGATGCAGAGCAAGAGATATAAACTAAAACTAAACTTGTATTGCACAATTCTTAGAAGAACTCTAAAGACTATGTCCTCCATGGTCAGCTGATCTAAATCGACTAAGTGAACTCCAATAATGCTAGCTACAAACATAAATACAATAACTTTTATAAACTCTTAAAAACATAAAGCATATCAAGGCAGTTGCATAGAACTCGTTCTCTTTCTCTCGCTCTCATTCTCTATCTCGCTCTAAACTATATTGCACAGTATATGTCCAGTATGTTCTATAACTATTGCTCTACTCTTCTACCTTAACAGATCTATGCGGCACGCCGGGCTACTTGGCACCGGAGACGCTCAAGTGCAACATGTTCGAGGGTTCGCCGGGCTATTCGCAGGAAGTGGACATGTAAGCAACAGAATAGTTACTATATATATATATATATATATTTACATATATTTGATACCCCTTCCAGTTGGGCCTGTGGCGTCATAATGTTCACGCTGCTTGTTGGCTGTCCTCCGTTCTGGCATCGCAAGCAGATGGTGATGCTGCGCAACATCATGGAGGGCAAATACAGTTTCACCTCGCCCGAATGGGCCGATATTTCAGGTCAAGCTCACGACATGTCTAGATGGCATATATAAATTTTAGTAATATATTTCTATATTCCACAGAGGATCCCAAAGATCTGATACGCAAATGTCTAGTCGTTGATCCAGCGCAACGTATCACCGTTAAGGAAGTATTAAGACATCCATTCTTCAATCAAATGGTAAGTGTCGGAGCCTCTGGCGCCGCCCGTCCATATGGAATCCATACACCCGATACCGTTAGGCATTACTATTATTACAACTATACCATATACACAACTATGCTAGTCAGTATGTTTAGTCATAACGTTTAGAACGCCAGTTGCAGTCTCCAAGAGTCTCACACCAAAGAAAACCACTATTCAATAACAGTATTTAATATATATCTCTCTCTATATATATATAACTATATCTAGCACTTAAGTTCCACACATTCAAGCACGACCTATGTATACCCCAGGATACCCTTCTACCCCCCACCATACACTCTGATCCCTCTTCTTACACAATTGTCTCTAAAAGAAAGAAAAAAAACCCCTATTATACACCCAATCGTTCCCTCAATCACACTGTGACTCACACACTGCTCACACACCCAGCCTAATAACTGCTTTATTTTGTATACTCTATTATAATTTATTATATTTACACTATATATATATCTAAATAAGATAATCGGATAATCGGATAATCCGCTTAACAGTTGAACACGTATTCCAGCTGCTAAGCCAGACATGACTACAGTCAACACTCGCTAAGCTAAATCTTATAATTCATTTCTTAGTTCTAATTTCATTTGCAAATTACTCTCCTATCGAGTGTTTACTGTACTTTTGTATTTCCTGTTTAAGTTCTAGAAATCAGCTTTTTATACCTTATAGACTTAACTAAATATACATACATATATTTATATATATACATATATTTCCTATGTTTTTGCATTTAAGATAAGCACATTATTCTTCTTCTTTCTACTCTGCCTATTTTTTTTACTCCTGTTTTTCTTCAACTTTATTATATACGTACCTTTTTTTCTTTTTCTTACATATACTTAAATATACAAAAATTATCGAAAATACTGAAAAAATACCAAAAATACCGAAAAATATAAATTGTTTATTTTACAAAAAAAACAAATCGAAACACAAATACCAACTAAAAAAAAAAAACAAAATCTCGATAACTCGATAACAAACCGATAGTTGTTCGAGCAAAACATTGATGGCCTCAAGCGCAGCCTTTCGACCAAGTCCAGAAGAATGAGTCGCATCACTGAAATCGCACTGGTAACGAATTATTACTGGACTAACCCAAATCCACCCAATTCTAATGTAACAACTACAACAGCAGCCAAACGATTCAAACTATTAATAACTATTAATAAACAACAACAACAACTACAACAACAATATATAGAAACCAACAATGAAATCACATTTTGTTGCATTTTGTCTGTTTTTTATATATATATATATATTTGATGTATATGTATTTGCATTGTGTTTCGATAACAATTCGATTCAATTAACACAAAATAATTTTTTATCGGCTCATCGTTGTTATCGTAATCGTGTTGGCTTGTTGTCGTTGATATTTTTTTTCAATCTCTGACTGAATGCAGCTGCATTTGATTCCATTTACATATTTTATAGTCTCATGTGCGTTACTCTAGCATTTAATTTAGTTTTTAATAATTACAACATATGTATGTACATATATATAATTGCTTGTTTATCTATGTATGTATGTATGTATGTATTTGTTGTCATTGTCCCTGTTGCGTGTGCATTGCGATTGCGATATTAATTAACATCTCTATGTATATCGATAACGAGAACGATAACAGCAGCAGCAGCAACTGCAGCTGCAGCAGCAAGCGCCGCAGCCAAAAAGCGAATGCATGCCAACTCTGTCTAACATAACTCACCTCGTATACGTTCGTGGTATACTCTTATACTGCATGTATGCGTCACCCTCCCTCCCCCTCTCACACACACATACACTCTCTTTATGTCTGCTTAGATTTGTTAAGTGAGGAGCATTTAAGAAGGTGCATATAAAGCGTAGGCCAGGCGCGTTTACATTCTTATACACAGTCTTATGCAAAATCTTTAGCTTAAGCATAGTTAGGCATACAGTATACATATTTTATTTAGACATATTGATAATTTTAATTTTATGTTAATTGACTGGTTTTGTTCATTTGATTTATTACCTTTAACATATTTACAATTTTGTATTCCTCATTTTTCTTTGCGTTCTGACCTGCCCAACATATACGCGCTGCCTGCACTTTGCCAATTTCTCGCTCTCCCTCTCCCTCTCTATCTGTCTGTCTCTGTCACACTCAAACTGAAAACAAAATTGGCGCGATAATTAGGTTCTAATGAACGAGATGACGTATATGCAGCATTTGCATGCCAATACCAAAGCTGCACATTATCCAGCCAACGGTGCGGCCATTGCTAACAGTATCAGTAACAGTAACGGGAACAGCAACGGTCCCAGCTCCAGCCAAACAGCCTTCCGCTATAATCGACTGAACAGTGGCAACGCGGGCAGCAGTTGCGGCGCATCCTCCTCCTACATATACTGCAGTGCGCCGCAGAGTTCGTATTCATCGAATCGATTACGCGATATTGCCACCACTAGCAGCAGCAGCAACTGCAACTACTTTGCGCCAGAGCCTGACAAACAGCAGCAGACGCATCAGCAGCAGCAGCAACAGCAACAGCAACTGGAACCATCAACAACAACAGCCAATTCCACCTGCAATACAGCCTCGTCGATGACCTTGACGGCCACAGTATACTATCAGCAGCAGCAACAACAACAACGACAACAGCAGCAGGAGCAGCAGCAGCGGCAGCGTTCAGCAACAGCTAACAAAGCGCGGCAGCATTTGAGCATCGATAACGATAACGATAATTATGAGAGTGCGGCAAATGCAAATGCAAAACATTTATTGTATTCATCAGTGCAGGCAGGTTTTTCCTTATGTTTTGTTTTTTTTTCTATCAATTTAGTTGTATAACACATATCTTATTTCTTATTTCTCAACGAAAAGCGCTTTTAGTTGTATTTGATTAGTGCATCACACACCCACACACACACACACACTTAACTTTGGCAGCGGCGCCTACACACACACACACATTGCTTACATTTCAACTCCATTCATTTCACAGTAAAAAAATATTGTAGCCATGTAGCAGGGCGCACTCACCTCACCCCAACTCAACTCACGTCACTTTGATATTGTATTTGCCAGCCCTGTGGTAAATGGAGCGCACACTTTTGTTTAGTTTGTAACATTTATTTGTACACTTTTAATATTTATGAATTATTTACTTTTAGCTGTTTCTAGTCGTATTTTCAATATATTGTATTATATGCACCTTTATAGTATGTAGTATATATCTTTGGGTCAATTGGTTTCTTTTTTACAAATGATAAAAAAAAAACAACAAAAAAAGCTTTTGCCGTTTGTATTCTTGTAGTCATGTAGTATTATTAAATATGTTGTATATCACTAATCATAATGCTGTTGTAGTTTAAACTATCTCTCTCTCTCTCTCTTTCTACCTACACCTCTCTGTTGCTTTGCATGGCTTTTGTTTATGTTAAATTTAACTGTTAAAAACACATCTGAGCATATGCATACATACACCACATATACCACATAGATTATATATTCAAAAAAAAAAAAAAAACAATTCAAAAATTTTGAAAAAAAAAACAATTACGCTTACCGATTCACTGACGATGTTTTTTGTTTTGTTTTTAATTTCTCCTCTGTATGATTTGAAATACACGTTTTGTTTTGTGTGTCATGTTCTCTATATTGTCAGAGTCTCAACGCCCTTATAAGATGTGTGTCTATAAGTCGGTGTTGTGGAGACTCCCTTGTGAGTAAACCAAAGTCAAAATGCGCAAAGCCATATATAAAAACAATAGTTACCTATACAGTATATACACATTTAAAAATGCCATTGTTCAGTTCTATATCTATATATATATTTATCCACTATATATATGTATGTTTATAATCAATGTACATGTACCTATATTTGTGTCTGTGTGTGTGTTCTGTCCCTGAGCGCGTTCCGCATGCGCTCTCTTTCACTCGCTCACGGATTTAACAGTTTTCGCCCACTACACCACACTTCTTATTTTTTTTCTGTTTTGAGTTCATTTCAACATTCCTGTTGTATTTGTTTATTTGCTTTTGCTTACGATACACCCACACAAACACAAACACATACTGGCACGTCCCGCACACTGACAATGTGGTGAATTTAACTCTCTCTTGCTCTCTTTCTGTTGTCCACTCTCTGCACTTAACAGCACGACACTAACAGCTTAAGATTAACTTGACATATGTAAATGGCTAGACTAAGTCTCTCTCTCACACACACAGACATACAGTCGCCTAACGCAAGTTGTGTTCGCGTAAAGTGTTTTAACCCCACAAACCAAAACAAACACATACACACACACACACACACACACACATACACATTGTATTGAACAGCTGCTAACATTAACCGTATTAACTGTAATCCAAGGCGTTTGAACTAAAAACTTAATGAGAAAAAAATTTTAAAAATTAAAAAAAAAGAAAAAAATAAATAAAAAATAAATCCTAACACAATAAACATTTTTGACGTAATTACCTTATAACAAAATTAACCCCCATCCCTTGTGTGATTTTTTTCTTTCATTTTTTGGTATATTTAGCTGAGGAAACAGAGTCGCTTCAATGCGCGCAAAAAGTTCCAATTTGCCATATTAGTGATACGCGCGGTTATTAGGATACGCCGCCTGCGCTACACGGCCGAGCCGCTGCACGTGGAGGAGGCCATACGTGATCCATATCGCGTCAAGGTGCTGCGCAAGGTAAGTAAAAAAGATATATTTATCGATAACTGATAACAACACATTTATCGATTACAGGTTATCGATGGCTGCGCCTTCCGCGTGTATGGCCATTGGGTGAAGAAGGGCGAGGGCCAGAATCGTGCCGCCCTGTTCGAGAATACTCCGCGCACCGAACTGCACGCGCTCTACATAAACAATCTCAGTCGATAGGAGACACGACACGACACGACATGCACACACATACACACAAATACAAGCGAAAGTTACTAAGAACACAAAAGCAAAACAAAAGAGACACCAAAAACACCAGGCAGAACGTATCAAAAGTTAACGGTTTGCCTCTTCCTTTCACACGCTCTTGATATTTAGTTGGTTCTGTTCACCACACTGACACACGCAAGCATACAAGGAGCTGCGTGCTGTGGTGAAAATGCGTATGTATATAGTAGTAAAGAGGAGCAACGCGTGCATAAACACATATACATATACATATAAACGGCGATATGCATGTGTGTAGGTGTAGTTAGTTAGCGGCGGAGGCCTTTTGCCCACAAGGAGAAAACAAACAAACATACATATGTACATACATACATACATAGATGCATATGTATTTTCTGTTAATGATTTTATTAAATTATTTAATTGTATTGCTAAGCGTTTACTTTTTAATTGTTATGTTGTAGTATACAAAATAAATAAAAAACCAAAAAAAAAAACAAATCAAACAAAATACAAGATTCGAACAAAAAACGATTATCGATATCGATAACGATAACATTTAGATGTGCTTGTTGCAATCGTAGCTGCGCTCACAGCATGCGGGGTAATCACGATTGATGTTGACAAAGTCGCGCAGCTTGCAGCCCTTGGGTGGCGCCACCGCCTTGCAGGTGTGCAACTCGACATTTCCGCCATCCAGGCAGGTAATGCTGGCGCATGGGTGATTGGGCGCCTTGGCAGTCTGGCCGGGAGCCATAATCAAATTGCTATTCACCACGCACTTGCCGGGATAAGCTAGAGTGGAACAAAGCATATGCATTTAGTTAGATATGTGCTGTCTCTAGTTGTCTCCTTCTCACTCTTATACTCACTGGGATTGTGCAGGGCGGCTCTGCCAATGTGCTGCGCTGCAGCGCTGTGGCTGCACAGCACATAGACGACGGCGCAGGCAAGCAGAGCGACAAAGCTGAATGGCGACATGTTTTGATTGGAAATTTGACTGGAAATGTACTGGAAGCTGGTGCTGCTGATGTTGCTGATTGGGATGTAAGTCCGCAAGTGCTGATGTTTGGTAGGCGGCTGCCGTGTTTTATATACCAAAAATCGTTGCCTGTTATCATAAGCCAAAGTCCGTCTGACGGGCTTATCGAGCGCCGTCAGCTGAGGCTCAGCTGAGGCTCAACCAAGTTGACCTTCTCCAACGCATGGCTCTCGCCATATACCGCTCCTTTTCCCGCCCATGCCGGTTTAACGGCAGCTGCCTGTTTGGTGAGTTTCTGTTGCTGTTGTTGCTATTGTTGTTGTTGCTGTGGCGACTTCCCTGCGGTTCATTGAGTACTTAATTATATTACGCATATAAATAATTTTGTGATGTGCTTTAATTTATATACTATATATATATTTTTATTAAATTTCAGATTTTTTTTTGAGCGAGCGCTTATCACGTTTTTCATTTCGCTCTGTCAATTGGCGCCTGTTTTGCTTTTAATTTTGTTTTTTGTTTTGTTTTTTAATAATTTTTGGGAATTTTCGTTGGTTATTTCTTGTTTATAATTCAGCATTCCTGTAGCTCGGTATAAATTCGTTTCTGAGTCAGCGTTTCGCACACAAATCATCATCATCGGCAGGCAGCCCGTGCACTTTCACCGCCTGGGATCTTGAACCTGAGCAGCAAAACAAACAAAGTTCAAAATAGCAATCGAAAAATACGTTACATTATGCCTTTTGTGTGCCTGCGTGTGGGTGTGTGTGTGTGAGGGAGTGAGAGAGTGTGTGCGTGCACATCCCAGTCATTGACATTGACATTGACAGCACTGCTGCTGCTGCTCTCATTTGGCATCGAAAACTAACAGCAAAGCGTAATTCTGTTATGGAGGTTCTTATGCTCATGCAAAGCGGCGCAAGTCTTTTAACAGTGGCTTATGCTTATACCACGTTAAAAGACACTAACTCAATCGTGTGCTTATACAAGGTTAACATACCGAAAACTAACAGGAAATGTACCAAAGTCAATGAAGCTACCATTTGTGTATAAGAGTGAGTCTGTTAGGACGTTGCTTTTGGTACATCTTTAACATTTGCTACCAAAAACTAACAGAAAGTGTACCAAAGGCGCTCATTATGGTACACTATGGCCATTTGGTACGGAAAATGTACCAAAAGCAAAGACTCAATATAAGAATACTATTTTTAAGCTAAATTACGCTTCTTATGTCGCGAACCCATTGAAAATGGGAATTCTGGATATAATGGCTTTGCGAAAATGTATGTAACTGGCAGAAGGAAGCGTGGCAGACCCCATAAGCTATATATATTCTTGATCAGGACAACGAGCAGAGTCGATCTAGCCTTGACCGTCTGTCCGCTCGTCCGTCCGTATAAACTCATATATTTTTTCGCTTTCCCCTCAAATTTGCAGAGAAAACGTATTTTAAAGACTAGAGACTTGTGCTTTGTGGTAAATAGAAACATAAGAATGTCATAATCAGACTCTGAAAATTTGATTGAAAACATCTATATAGAAGAGAAGTTAATCAACAATAAAGTAATCATAGTAAAGCCAATAAGCGCAGCTCAAGCCCAGTCGCCACTATTGAGTTATAGTAGGTTATGCAAAACGCGCTGTTAAGTTAACAGTGTGAAGTTGCTGCGTCAACTGCGCAGTCAGCAGAGCGCGTGCGTGCGTTGGCAGTATGTATGTGTTGGTATGTATGTATGTCTGTATGTGTGTGTGTCTGTATGTGTGCTTTGTTATACATGCATAAAAGCGTAGAACGATTTTTGCACTGTTCAGGGTATCTCCTAGTCGTGTCGTTCCGACTAGAGCACTCTTATTTGCTTTTAATTAATCAATGAAACGTTATCAATAAATTAAACAAAAATATATGTAAAAATATTTGACTTGAATGAATTTTTGTCTGTATTACAATTAGCTTTATACATATTGATTACCCAAGTATAAAGCAAAATATATTATTGTATTATCGTTCCATTCCATTCCATTCCCCCACAAATTGAATTCAACAACAAATTGCAAATTAAAACTTGACTATATTTATTTGTGAGTTTCGTCTATGTTACAAAGGATAAACTATATTGCGCGTATTTGAACCCTACATGCATGCTTAAACATACTATATATATATATATACATATAAATGTATATATAAATACGTATATATGTATATGGACATATATATATATATATATATATTCTCTATATGTATATTCTTTACGTTGTCAACATTTCAATTTTTGTTTTGTTTTTGTTCTAATTTCTTCGGCTTAGGAAAATGCATAGAATTAGTGCAACAAATGGAATCGTGTGGAACATTGACCGATTCCACATTCCAGAAACGAGATTCGAGCATTTGGAGAGATTTGAGTTTTAAAGTTTCTTTTGTTCTTTTTTGGCGTTTTTTTAACCAGAATTGAAGACGCACAAACACTTGGAATGCGGAGCAGAATTTGATTTTGAGATTCAGCAGAGAAGGTTATGGATGGGTGGGGATCGGCTGGCTAG
Organism: Drosophila nigricruria; assembly: GCA_037075265.1. Taxonomy (NCBI): domain Eukaryota; kingdom Metazoa; phylum Arthropoda; class Insecta; order Diptera; family Drosophilidae; genus Drosophila; species Drosophila nigricruria. The sequence continues at coordinate 4,663,314 of JBAMCI010000107.1, read as the reverse complement.
CCAGAGTATCTGGTATCCGGTATCCGCTGTCCGGCATCCGGTACGTTACGGTCTTTAGACACCCGCATAGACTGGCAGCTTGGCCGTTTCGACCTTGTCGACCACCTTGAAGGAGGGGAAGAGTCCGCCCTGATTGGTGCGCGTATTCTTGCCCTTGGAATTGCCATCCCAATGATTGCCCGCAACCGAAACGAGATCGCCGACCTTCATCTGCAGATCCTCGTGCGAGCGCGGCTTGTGCGGTATGACCGCGCGTCGATTATGCGGATTCTGTCCGCCGTAATAGTAGATATCGTCCAGCGATTTAAAACGATACGCCGCATCCGGATACATCGTCTGCATGATCTCGTATGCCACACGGCAAACCTGCGACGAGAACGTACACACCAAATAGTCGGACATGGACAGCAGATGGATGTCCAGGATGATGCCGTTCAGGGCGGTGTCCGTATAGCGTGTCGAGACGGCGGCCATGCGCGCCACCTCCGGATCGCCAACGATCTGATACTGGGGATACTTCTTGCGTGCCTCCATAATGACGCGCGCATCGTCGGAGGCTAGAAAGATGCGACGCACCACGCTGCTGCCGTTGATCTCAAGGGTGCGATAATAGTCCTCCACATGCGTCATATACTCGTCGATGCCATGGAAGGCCGCCTCGGTACCCACCTTGTCCGTGCGACGCACATGAACACTACAAGCAGATCGAGATACAGATTAGAGCTAATGCTTAAGGAAAGGATTATGTCAGTTAGCCTACCCAACAATGGGACGCTCCCAGCCCAGCTTGCGCATGCCGGAGTCGAGGAAGTCGCGCGTGTCCGGTTGCGGACGAAGCAGATACTTGAGAAACTGGCCCACCCACCAGACAATGGGATCGCCGTGCAGGCGCTTCAGGCGCGGCGCCAAATCCTCCGGCACGGCGAGCGGCAGGTAGGGTGGGCGTGGCATCAGCGAATCAATGATCGGCAGCACCAGCACCTGAGTATTTGGTTTGCCCGGCCAGTTGTAGGCATACGCCGTGCCCGCATCCTGACAGCTGTCGGACACCGGACGGAACACCTCCTCCCAGCCGCCCTTGTGATAGCGCCAGCCGCGCGACTTTAATATCAGCGTTCGCTCCGTGGCATAGGCCACGATGAAGCAGTAGACCACATGATGCAGCTGGCAGCCATAGCCACAGCCCTGCAACGGAACGAAACGGAATGAAATGAGTGCATGCAATAGTTAACAATGTGTGGTAAGTGCAGTCAGTGTAACGTTTACGAAAGCAACGAATAAAAGATATAATTGAAAAGCTGGAAAATGAAATTAATGAGTAGAGTTAGTTTAAAACAGACAGGTTAATTACAGAGGAAACGTTTACGAATGTAAGATTAAAGAGAAAGGCGAAAAGAGACAAATAAGTGTGTGAAATATGAGAACTTTAGTTGAAAGTAGTTAATGCACATCATTCTCGATGACAAAACAGTTTTTAGTGCAACGTTTACGAATGGCTAGAAAACAGAATGGCAGAAGAAAGGAAATTGAAGCTTGAACTTGTCGAAAAACTCTGGACAACGCAAATGAATTAAAATATAAAATAAGAGAAGGAAAAATTATGGATAAAGCAAGAAAGATAGAGAGAAAGAACATAAAAATGAAAGAGATAAGAGAGCTTTAAAGCCTCGAGGGCAGTTAAAGAGATTGTGATGAGATGTTAAAGGATTATAAAAGAGAGAAATTCTCTCTCTAGAGATGTCTCTCTCTCTCTCTCTCTCTCTCTCTATCCCTTTAACATATGAATACTTATAAGAATAACAAATGACAAAGAGATTATTCAAACATGCCCAATTAGTATATATAAAGTCAAACTGAACAACACAGAAAATAAGGAAGGCGAGAAGAAATGATAAAGAAAGGTGTAAACAGGTGTGAGTAGATGCAGGTTGAGACAGTCTTATCATCTCTTATGTATAGATTAAGTGTCGCTTGAACCTTGTTCAGCTTGCAGACAAGTTTGCGAGCATTTTGGCAATCGCTGGGATTCTGGAGATGATGGAGTCGCCGCTGCACCAGATCGCTCAGCTCGTTGGCCTCCTGCTGGCGCCAGGCCTCGTAGCCGTCGACGCGTCGCAGCTGCTCCATGTCGCTCAGCAGCGAACGCTTGTGATCGGCGCCCTGCAGCAGCACCTGCTGTATGGACTCCTCCAGCTCAGCGTTGCCCGGGGCGACAGCCTTGCGCAGCTTGCCCAGCTCGCTGCTGAAGTAGCTCCAAATCTCGGCGATGTTTGTGTGAATGCGTCGCCGCGTCAACTCATACTCCAAGCTGGGCTCAACACCCGGCTGGCCAGGCAGCTGCCCGACAGCATCTGGTCCCAATCCCAGCTGCTGCTGCTGCTGTTGATCCAGTCCAGCGCCATCGCCGGCAATTACCTCGAAGAGCGTATCATCGCCCATTGATTGCTTTGTATTGTGTGAATCATTTTCCAGCCTTTGGATTAGCTTCATGGCGCTCTGCTTATCCAGCTGTTCGCTGTAAGAACAACAACAACAACGCAAGATAACAACACTCAAATACACACACACACGCACAGAGGCACACGCACGCACACACACACACACACGCACAGGTTGTGCGTGGTGATTCGTCATTCGTCAACGCCTGCGTCGGCAAGCGTGACCGAGCATTCATTGCCTACCCTTGCAGCGCGAGCATATTGACAATCTCATCTATTATGTAACATGCGGCAGGAGTTTATGGTATATATATACACAACTATATAGGAATAATAGAGTAATTGTTATAAACTAGTATATAGAAGAAAATAAATTAAAAATATTTATTTATATATATTTTTAAACTTAAAAAAAAATTTTTGTTATATATATAAATAAATATTTAAAAATTTTTTTATATACATATTTATATACAATATATACATATATTTTAAAAAAATTTGAAAACATATTTTAAAAATATTTTTTTAAATATATATATATATATATTTTTTTTATATATTAGTCTATCACAGTTACTCCATTGTTCCTATACAGTTATGTATATATACATGAGCAGCGGTTATAGACTAATATATACAAAAAATAAAAATAAAAAAATGAATATGCATATATATTTTTTTTAATTCAATTTTTTTTCATATATATGTATATTACATAACGCCTATTGGCATTATCAGTCTAAGTCGATAAGAACTGTATGTCCATCAATCAATCACATATAGTATGTCTGCAAGGGTATTCACTGTGTTCGGCTAGCCGAATCAAAATCTCACTTCGCTCGCTTTACATATGAAAGGTCGCATTAATGGGCCGCACTTTGAGCGGCTTAGGCACCCTGAGTGAGTGAGTGGGGGTGGGTGGGGGTAGGCTGTGGGTGGGAATTGCAGCTTTAGGTCTACTTGTGGCTTGTTGTTGATGATGCTAATGATGCTCATGATGATGATGATGATGATGATGATGTTGTTGTTGTTGCTGGCACATACCTCATCAGCTCATCGATGAGCAGCTTGAGCTCCTCGTTGCGTCGCTCCGTATGCTCCAATAGCTGCAGCGCCTGATTGATCCGCCTCGCATTGTGCTCATTGTCGCTGGCCGAGATTGCTTGATGGCTTTGATTCTGGGCTTGGCTGTTGGTCAGCTTCAGCACGAACACATAGACGAGCACCGCCCAGGCGAGCACAAAGATGATGAGGGCGCGCACCCACGAATTGGATGATGAGCCAAACAGCTGACGCACCAGGAGCATGGCGTCGTATCCACACTCGTAATCTCCGTTATTCCGTCCTGCTCGCCTCCTGATGCTGATCCGTGGCGTCCAAAGGTTTATATGTGTGTGTGCGTATGTTATTTTGTGTATGTGTGTGTGTGTGCACGGCAGCTAGTTAATGTTGTATTGGAGCGTGTTTTTGCCGTTGCTTGTCGCATATTCACAGCGTTTAGCTGCGTTTATAACATCTGCTAAACATTGTGCGGCACAGCGCAACAGCACACAGATGACACAGGTTTCTTTTTTCTATGTATGTATATATTTTTTTTTCTTATTTTAATAAATAAATAACAAAATACTAAAAATAGGGATGTTGTAGGCGATATCGATATTCTTATTCTAAAGCGATATTCCAAACACAGCTCTTAATTACTATCGATATGTTTGCAGTAGTATTTTTTGTAGCATATCCCAAGGCTGCGCAAAAATACTCGATTAATGCCGCACGACTTGTGTTTGCTAGTTTATTATCGCAGAATTTTACAATATTTGAAATGTAGCACTTTTTTTCTTTTGTTCTGTTCTATTGCTTATTAGAACACAATAAATGCTTGCAGTAAATTGCTTACATCTCAGTTGTAGAAAAAAATAACCGCTTATTGGTGGCGGCTGGTCGATAACAAGCTAAAACGCGCTTGTGTACAATATTCAAAAAGTGTTTGCAAATTTTCGCAATTTGTGACTAAAAAATTGAGGAATTGATTCGACAGGTACTTTGAGGAGGTTTCATTGGTTAGCATCTGGCTCGGTTGTACTCATAATATTTTTCACAATTTATTTTGAACTTATGCTAGATCAATTAAAATTATTTATAATTTTGAGAGATTTCGATACTTTCGATACCAAATTGAAAATGTCAGAAGCTGAAAAAAGTATCGTTTTATGATGCTTCAGCCCCACAGATAAAAGTAGATCGATGCCAAAATGAATTTAAATTTAGTTTTTTTTTTCTGTTGTAAATCAAATGAAAAAATATTATCGTATAAATTATAAAAAATTCAGTATTATATATAGTATTAAAAAAAAAAGTAAGTTGTACACATAAATTAAAAATTATATTATTACAAATACGACCACAAAAATTTCGCATTGTTTTAAATGAGTTTTTTGTATTTTTTCTTGTTTTTGTTTATGCTTAGTCGACGACGTCGACAGCGGCGTCGTCTGCTTGGAGTGGGATGTGTATGTGTATGTGTATGTATGTATGCTTATGCATGAGGATGGTGAGTTTTGGGTGAGCGTGTAGTGGATGGGTGGCTGGGTGCGAGAGAAGAGATGGAGCGCGTGTGTGTGTTGAGTTATGTTGGTCAAGGAGGAAGGCGGCGATCAATCGGGGGACGATGTGTTGAGTTTTATGCGACAAGTTTTGTTTTTGATTTATTGTTAATTTTAAATACTTATATAAATTACTTTTTATTATAATTATTGTTTTTTTCTTCCGTTTCTTGTATGTAGTGGGCAACTGCGGCATTTGTAAATTTTTATCTTTTTTTTTGTTTTTTTTTTTCGTTTAATATTTAAATGTTGGTTTCATTTGACTGTGTAAAAATATCAATTTGTATCTGATTTAATAGTTACTATGTATTTGCTTATCGTTTTCACTTCACATATATTATGTTAATCGCTGCTGCAATTGGGGACTCCGTATGGCTATTACTCAATTATCATCATCATCTATCATCATCCAACATTACTCGCTTTTAACCTCGAGTTCAACTTAAACTTCATTAATACGCGCCCGCACTATGTTCCTAATTTAATGTGAGTGTGGTGTGTTGTGGTGAAGTGTGGTGTGTTATGTTCTCTCTGTTATGGGTTCTCCTTGTTCTGCTCATTTAATATATTTTTGTTTTGCCTGTTAAGCCTATGTTATGTTAAGTGCTGCTGCTGTGCTGCTTTCTCGATCTCCTTTTATGTTCTCGTTGTGTATGTGTGTGTGCTGCTTCTTGTTATATGTGTGTATATGTATGTATGTGTGTGTGTGTTTTCTTTTTCTTTGTTGTATATATATATTATATATTATATGTATAATTAGTTTTGCTTAATAGTAAAATTTCTTGAATGTTGTTGTGGCAAAGTGTAGGTAATGTTGCTCTCAAATGTCGACTCAACTGCACTACATACATATGTCTTTCCACCAGATATACGCGGCCTAACGGTGCTTCTCAGCGACGGCTGCGGCGATGCGCTGCATTCAGCTCAGTCGCTGCGCAGCTTTTTCAACTCGGGCGATTTCTCACCAGCCACAGCAGTTGCAGCTGCAGTTGCGCCAGCAGCATTTGCCTCCAATTCGCAATGCAGTGCCGTACGCTTCTGTCCAATAGATGGTGCTGTTAGCGCTGTCGCTTCTGTCGCCGCAGCCGCAGCTGCAGCCAAATGCTGCAGCTTGCTGGCACGCAAATTGCTGCTGCCATTGCTGTTGCTCTCATCAGCCTCTAACTCATCGTCCACCTCATCCTCATCATCCTCCTCGTCCTCCTCCTCGTCCTCATCCTCATCATCGTCATCCACTTGATTCGCTGCCGACGCGCTGCCTCCAAGCGAGAGAACGCCGTTGCCATTGCCATTGCCATTGGCTGCTGCTGGTGCTGTTGGAGGAGCAACTGCTACAGCTGCTACGGCTGCTGGTGCTGCTGGTCCGCCCAAATCTTCTCCTGCTGCTGCTGCTGCTGCTGTTGATTGTGCAGCGCTTTGTCCATTGTGCGATTGGGCAACAGCTGCTCCTGGGCCTGCTGCTGCTACAGCTGCTGCTCCTTCTCCTGCTGCTGCTCCAACGGCTGCCAAGCGACTCTTGAGCGGCGCCTCGAGATTGCTTTCCGAGTCGGAGGCCAGTGGCGTTGCCACGCCCATCGGCTCGCCATCCTCCGTCGATGTGGTCGTGGCCGTTGTCTGTGTGGTGTTGTCATCAATGTTCGGCTCCTGTGAGGTGGAATCGTTCGACACAAAGTTCGAGTCGCCATCCTGCAAGGCGGCAGTGTTGTTGTTGTTGCTATTGTTGTTATTGTTGCTGTTGTTGCTGCTACTGTTGTTGCTGTTGTTGTTGCTGCTGCTGTTAATGTTGCTCTTGCCACCACCAACTCCACCAACGCCGCCGCCGCCGCTCGAATTGCCCAGCGGCGTCAACGATATCGGATTGGTATTCTCATTCTCTGTCTCCGATTCTGTTGCCGTATTCCGACCACCTGAGCAAAAGATGAAACGATTAATAAAGAGAATATGAATATATATAATGTGAACTTGTATCTACGTATCTATCGATCGATGTATTGTGAGCGGCTTTTCCTTTTAAGAAAACGCTCCAACTCTTTTTCTAGCTAATGAATCTACTTCTGCCCTATCGATGATACTATCGTTAGCCACTAAGCTGTTTTATCTATCCCATTGATCCATGCTCTGATGATCGACTGATCATGAATATATATATATACATAGAAATCTAGACATTTACTTATTCATATCCATCTTATTTACATTACATCTTATTACATTTACTTATACACATACATACATCTCTCTCTCTCTCCCTCTCTCTTTTTCTACTCTCTAAGTTGTCCTTGCTTTCGCTCTGATTGATCTCTTACCTGCACCGAGGCTCTCGTCCTCATCAACATCGACAGCGACGCCATCGTTAGTGTCCTCGCCATCGAGCACCTTGCTCGCCTTGCTCAGGCTGCCATTTGTATTGGCCGCTGCCGCCGGCGTTGGCATATCGTCGAGCAGCTCGGGACTGAGGTCATTGGCCACATAGTGCGCCCAGAGCGCCAGCTCGACACGATGCGGCGACCAGTGCGGCGTATCGCCACCGACCTCCGCATTCAGTCGCTCCACTGTCGCCTGAATGTGCTGCACAAAGTTGAGGTACTCCTTGGTCGTATAGTCGATGCCCTCGATCTCTGGTATGGCCATCAGGCATTCGTCGGCCATAAAGGGTGCGGAGTCGGGGGCGGCGGCTGTTAGCAACGCGGATGCCATTGTGGTGCCGACACCCTTGAGGTTCGATAAAGCTGTGATCGCTTGCTCCAAATTGGGCAGCTTGCGAAAGGCCTTCTTTGTCTCCTGGATGACGGCTCGCGGTGTATTCACCTTGACCAAATATGATAATTGTGGATAGAATTTGCCCCGAGATTGTTTCCATTTCATGGCCTGGACCAGTTCATCGTATACCAAATGGGCGTCTTTCCCTCGCGCCTTTATCAAGCCGGGCAGCTCGTTCTGAAACCATTGATCCAAGCGTATTAGCTCCTGTGGCTTCTTGCTCCGCTTCTCGGCCTTAATCTTTAGCACCTGCGGATACAGTTCGTAGCAGTATTCAAACTGTGTGGTGCTGCCGTACTCAAAGAACGAAGCTGTCGCCTTGCCGTTCGACATGTTTCTGTTGTTTCTGTTGATCGTTTATCGATTAATGTTTGTTGAATTGTATACGCTAAATGTATATGTGTGTATGTATGTGTGTGACTGTGTGTGTGTGTTGGTGTTAGAGATTGGTATGGGGACGTTCTCTTTGCCTCTTCAGTATGTCTATCGATTAGCCTACGGCTACTATCGTTATCGATACAATTTCCATTTGATTGTGATTGTTGTTGTTGTTATTGATGTAGCCATCACAGCACAGCAGTTGTTGTTGTTGTTGTTGCCGGCGAAACGTTGGCATGAAAATAGAGAAGAAGAAGATGTATGTAGCAGGCAACGCGAAAACACAAGCGACACACACAAATTAGCATTACAGTTAAAAAAAAAAAAAAAACATTCACAGCCAGAAGAAAAATGAGAAAATAAAAAGAAAAAAGGAAAAAAAAAAATGACAGCGTTGCCGTATGCCGTTCGCATGCACCGTTAAATAATTGCCGATTTATAATTTACAATTATTATTCACTGTTCGTTTATCATTGATTTTATATTCAATTTGTTGTTATTTTTTTGTGTATTTTTTTTGTCAATTTGTCAGCAGAATTTTTCAATACCGATAATCACATTTCGTTTGCAATTTGCAATTTTTCAGGGCACAGCAAATCGAATTTTACTCTCCGCAGCAGTCGCAGTCCACACCAACAGTCAGTCGGGTTCTTTTTACTGGTCGTCGTCGACGGCGTTGTCGGTCTTTCGCACGCACACATACAAAACAACAAAAAAAAAACACACATACACACAAGCATGCACACGCATACACTCATGCAAACAACTCGCTTGCACACACACACATTTATATATAATATATTATATATATATATACTTATAGCGACTCACACATACACTAACAAGCACGCACACACATACACGCACACACACTGCCACCACTAAGGCGAAACGGGGCAACGAAATTTCTTTTCATATATATATATATATATATTGTATTTTGGAAAAGAAGAGAATAAAAATGGGAAATAATACGAAGCGCGTTACGAATTTAAAGCATATATATATATATAAATTTATATATATATGTATGTGTCTGTATGTATGTATGCGCACACAACTAACAACTAAAACATAACATCATTCAGCTGCAGTTTCTGTTTGAGAGCTGTTTGTCCAAGTCGCAGACACGGGCTGCCTAGAGCAGGCTAGCCAAATGCGATTTGCGAATTTCGAATTCGAATGCGAACGCGAACGCGAATATATTCGAGCTGCAGCTGCTTCTTGTGCTTACCTTTTGGCGTTTTTCAAAAACGTTTCGTATATAGCCTGCCTCTGCCTGTGTGCTGCGCCGTCTTCGTTTCTTTTTCTTTTCTTGTTTGATTTGCCGTTATTTTTTATTTTATTTTATGTATGTTATTCTTATTATTATAGTTGTTGCTGCTGCTGTTGTTGTTGTTATTTCTTGTATTTGTATTTGTATTTAATATTAAACAAATTTCGCTTGCGACCGCCGCTTTAGTTGCCGCCTGTCTTTCGTTCTGTCCACAGCGAGGCAGTCAGCAAAACAGCCAGCGCCAGAGCCAGCCAGCTATGAAGCTAGCAGTAGTCGCTGCCTCTGCCTTGTATGCCAGTGGCGTCGCCGAGCAGGGGCTGGCACGAGCGCACGACGAAAAAAAGAAATTTTACGCAAAACCAAACCAAACCAAACCAAAGCAAAAAAAAAACAAAAAACAGAAAGCGGTAAAAAAAAACAACAACAAACAAGGATGCAGCTGTGTGTGCGTGCGCGCTAGAACACTACTCCGAACTGCAGGAGCGCCTTATCTCTGACTCGCCCCGAATGACTATGAGTGGAACTGAAGTTGTTCGTCTTTCAACTGCCAGTTGCCAGTTGCCAGTGGCCAGTGGCAGCAACAGCAACAGCAGCAGAACCAGCAGAAGTAGCAAAGCCAGCAACAGCAGCGGCGGCTCACCCCTCGTTGCCGCACGACTGTGTGCGCACCGCTTTATCGTCGTTTCCACTTTCGAACGTTCATTCGTATTCAATGCTTGTCGTTCGTTCGCCGTTCGCTACAAGCGGCAGTGACAGCGGCGTCGCAGCCACCATTTATAGGGGTTGTTGCAGCCATAACAAAAACAACAACAACAGCAAATACAAATAATTACTTGCTGACATGAGTGCGCAATTTATGTACAATTCATCCAACCATCCATCAATGTGCACAAATATATACATACATATATTGCTGTACCCCGTTCGCAACGCCCCTGGCGCAGTTTATCGCTTCGTATGCTTGCATTCATACATACGCTCAGCGCTGTATGCCGTTGCTGTTGTTGTTGTTTGTGTAACGTTCGTGTTCGCATTCGTTCGTTTTGCCATCTGCGCCTTTGTCTCGGCTTTAGCGTCATTTGCGCTTTGCCGCATGTTTCGTTGCTGTTGTTGTTGCTGCTGTTGCCTGCTTTTTACTTACCCTATTCGTCGTCGTCGTCGGCGGCGACGCGTATAGCAGCTGCAATTTAGCTCTGTAGCTGTTGACTGTTTGTGGTTCGCTTATTTTTACCCTATGTTCGGTTTCTCGCACACACACACAGGCATTCGCACGCATACATTGGCACAGCAGTATCCGTCATGTTCAGCATTGTTGCTGTTGCTGTTGCTGTGGGGCGCAGCGTTGCCACATTGCGTACAAAAATTCAACTTGAAACGAGTTTTACACATGCATGAAAACTGACTCTCAAACTGAACTGGCTCTGTCATGCCCACAAAAATTATTAATGATAATTAGATGAGAAGACAAATGGTCTGGTCGGCTGCTTCGTTGCGCCAAAGATACCCTACAATAGCAAAACAGCAAGCTGAAGCGGAAGATACAGAACACACACACGCATATACATGCTGGCCCAAGTACAGACACACACACACACACACACACACACATACATACATACACATGCACAGCTAGAGCGTGACACACGCGAAAAGGAGAGAAGGAAATCCACACGTTGCCATCCGCCGCTCTTTGGCCAAAGCGGCGAATATAGTGTTGGGCTTGGAAATATGTTTAGATCCACTTACAGAGCCAAGCACAAATGGCTCTGCGTACACAGAACTGTGTTTAATATGTATACAGATGTACAGACATTTGCGCATATAGCTTTACATTCGCTTTAACAGTCAAACACACACACAAACATTGCGTACTCTGCTTACGTGCATTCAGCTGCAATTGTTGAACCGTTAGCTTACGCATTCACACACACTCGTGCACATGCATATTGTTTAGGGATATTTATTGGGATATTTACCTGCTCGCAAATAAATTTCCCTTGGTCGACTTTAGGCACGTTCAACGTTTGAAACGGTTATGAAAAGCCGCTAGTTCAATATTTGATGCCAAACAGCCCTAAGACCGCGAGTAATTTTCTTTTTATATAAATAAGTTAGCAGATTGCTTAGACCTTGGCCAAACAATGATTTCTGCACTATATTTGTCCTGAATTGAATATTTATGATAAGTGCCGTCATTAGCCGCGCTTAGAAAGCTGCAATCTCATAGGGCTAACGGCAATTGGCTAGAACGAGACAGCTGCAGAACCAATCACAAACGTTCTGGAGGAGGGGGTAAAGAAAAGTTCCGTTTTTTTTTTGTTTTGGGGCTTTTCGTTTATTTTTCAAAAATGAATTTATACATAATATATATATATATAGACATATCATATACGATGGATATGCATATTTAAACATTGCAGTGAACAACTAAAAATTTATTAAATTTGACCTATAAATTGAAATTGCTAAATAAAAATCGAGTTAGAAAATCGCTCAAAAATAATTGGAGAAAATGTTCCCGAGTGTTTCGTTAATCGCATTTGGCCTCATGTCGCATTTGGTGCCGCAACTCACGCATTGTCATCTGCAAAAGTTGTTGGATTTAGATCAAATGAGATATATAGTTGGATATATATATATATATAGAGAATGTATGATAGGTTAGCTACACTTTATAAAAAACAAACCTTATTATTTACCTTGATGTTTCAGTGAGAACATTCGTTTTGTAATAGTTATAGAACCGGCATTAAGAAGTCTTATTTACTGATAACAAAATCATGTCGAATTATGCATATAAGAAATATTATTAACACAATTATGGATAACAATATCCAACTAGGAATTTTGGGTAATTCGAACTAGGGGTTTCTGGTTTTTAGGGGAGGGACTTAAACTCCAGATTAGATACAATTTTTGTTTGATTTTCTATATGTTGTCGTTGCTGAACTAGAAATTTGTAGGCGAAATGCAGTTGAATTGGTGAATCAGTATCAAAGTTAAACATAAATGCGAATGCGGGCAGTATTGGGTGGATATCAATTCATATCTATATCTTCCAATCGTACAGGCTGTGTATATGGTATAACCGATTTCTTATTCACGTCTCGCGACAGCGCCTTTCGCATATCTGTAAGCAATCAAATCAGTCAATCAATCATTTATATGGCTTCAGAGCACTTGCCATACGCATCCTCATCCTGATCGCCCGAGTAGTACTCAAGTATGGTGCGGTATATAATATAGCCCAGATTTGTATACATATTTATGGCCACTTTATTGCTTTTGCGCACGAAGAGATCCACGAAATAAGCGCGTTTTCTGTAAAAATCAAAGATCAGTTTAGATATAGACTTTATACACATATAGATTAGCTACTTCTCGGATATATCCTCTAGAAAGTTCATAAGTAGCCCTGCCAAACCCAATCGTCGGTAGTCAGGCGAAACGGTTAAAGCCGTAACATGTCCATGCCAATTGTCCATATGTCCCTCCACCTTGCCCATAACTGTAGATTGGATAAAGATATATATGAAATTGGTTGTCGCCTATCAACGTGTACTTACTGTAGCCCATTATGTGTTCGCTGGGCGATTCAGCCAGCTGAAAGTATTCCGGCCATTTGGCCAAATATTGTGTGTAGAATGAGAGTCCGTATGTTTCTGTAAGCGGATCAAAATTCCTGAAATAGACCAGCTGTATTTGTGCCTTTGTACACCACTTACACACAGCACACATACACACACAGTACACTTACACATTATTGTATTTGAACAGGTCATCACAGGTAAATGGTCGCAGCGTAGTCATTCTGAGTAAATTTTTCTATTAATTTGATCTATTTTGTGTTTTTTTTTAGCCGGTGCCGTCAATGTTGCAATCTATATTATTATAGATAATTGGTCTGTGCCTATCGATTGCAAAGCGTGAGCACATTGCCTGCTATCGATATTTTACCCATTTGGCTCTGCTCAATTCCGATCAGATTTTTTGTTTGTTTTTGTTTGCTTAACTAGAATTCTGTAGTGAGGGCAATTTTCATGACTTACATGTGTCAGCTTGGCATATGTTTAAAATTTTAATAATATGGTTACAAAGCCAACTCATTTTTAAACCTTTAATTACAAATAAAAAAAAAAACAAAATGAAAAAATGTTATATTGTATTAAATTAATAAAAATTATACAAAATTAATCGTAATGTTATGTATTTTTATTTATATTTTAGCCTTTTAAAGCTAGATCCCTTATGAGTTTAGCTTTTTACAGCTTACTCCAGCCAACTGCAGTATTTTAGCTCTTCTCATCGCTTTAGCTTTTTTAGCTTATTCCAACCAACTGCAGTATTTATAGCCTTTCTCATCGCCCATCTCTCTAATTGGCTATCGATATTTCGATATTATTAGTACACATGGTAATGCGTTGTATAGGTCAGCTGTTTGGCATTTGCCTGCATGACGTCACAGCGGTCATGCATTGCATATTAAACGTTTAAATTTGTTATCAAATGACAGCATTTTGAAAGTTATTTTTATACTTCTTTAAAACTATTCCTATCGATATTATCATACATAATTAATAATTTGTATGTCTCTGGCTGTTGCATGTATTTCTGACGTCATGCGCAGTGCCAGCCAACAGAGTTGCGCACACAATTGGCGCTATCTGGTGGCCCTCGTCACGCCGCGGATCAGGGCAGCATGAAATTTCGTGCTACTCGAGCAGAAGGCAGCAACAGCGCAATGCCATTTCAAGTGGTGCGGGCGCGGCGTGTGAGGAGCAGCAATTAGTGCAACAAGAAAAAGGGAAAAATAACTAACTGCCCCAAGTGTCATGCAGCTGCCAGTTGCAACAAGAACAGTGTGAGCGACAGTTGGGGACCGTTAAGCGCAACAGTTGCGGTTTGTTGTTGTTGTTGCCTGTTGTTGTTGTTGCAGCTCGCTGCTGTCCTTGAGCGTGCAGCATGGAGCCCGCGTCGACAGCGCGCGGCAAGCGACAGGACTGTGGCACATTAACGCGCCAGGACTTCGATGGCGGACCCGTGAGCATAGACGAAGTCGAAACGGGCCTGTTTCTGGGTAAGTCAGTTAACGTTATATATATAGATATATATTCATATTCACGTTGCAGGCAACTTGACGGCAGCTACGCACATGGAGACACTCAAGTCCTTTAAGATAACGCACATATTGACGCTGGACTCGGTACCGTTGCCGCAGCATATTGTGGAGGCAAGCTTCCTAACGACCAAATACGTGCAGAGTATGTGGTAGTCGTACATACCCCTTGACAAGCATTCATTGTATATTTGCTCTGTTGCAGTTTCGGACATGCCACGTGAGGATATCCTGCAACATCTGGAGGCTTGTGTGCAGTTCATAGCCCAAGCCCTGGAGCAGCAAAACAATGTGCTCGTCCACTGGTATGGATAACAGATTATATTCAATATATAAATATATAGATAGCCCTATCTTATATATAAATCTGTATTCCGTAGCTACTTTGGCGTCAGTCGCAGCTCGTCGGCCGTGATTGCCTACATGATGAAGCGCCACGGACTGGACTATCAGCCAGCGTATGAGCTGGTGCTGGCCAAGCGTCGCTTTGTCCAGCCGAATGCGGGTTTTGTGGCACAGCTGAAGCTCTTCCGTCGCATGGGCTATAAAATCGATCCCAACTATCAGCGCTATAAGATGCATCGTTTGCGTCTCGCTGGCGAACAGATGCGCAAGGCCAAGATCTTGCCGCAGAGCTTCCATAGTGTGGTGCGTCCCGATCCGGACATTACACGCGAGAATCCCGAACCGATTGTCTTTCGCTGTCGTCGCTGCCGACGCGTGCTCGCCTCCAAGTCGCACGTGCTGGAGCATCGGCCTCGTGGCGTGCCACAGCCACAGCTACAGCCACAGGACCGGGAACCGGAGCAAGAGCAACAGCAACAGCAACAGCTGGCCGGCGCCACTGGATCACGGTCGGAGCCACGTCTGCTCGAGCAGCTGGCGGAGCGCATACGCAAAGCTTCGCTCGGTTCGCCCAGTCACGAGAATCTTGTGACTGCCGCCGCTGCTGCCGCCGCTGTCGCTGGCTCCAGCAACAATTGTCGCAGTTTATTGTTTGTGGAGCCCATCGCCTGGATGCATCGCATCATGCTCAACACCCAGGGCCGACTTCACTGTCCCAAATGCGAGCAGAAGATTGGCAACTTTAGCTGGGTGAATGGTAGGAGCAGCAACTCTTATAATATCTATATCTATCTTATAACTATCTTATATACCTATCTCACATCTTATATGACTCAACAGCCAAATGTAGCTGGGTGAATTGTAGAAGAGATAAGTCTTATACTTATATTTGATTATATCCTATACTTATTGACTGATAGAAGAGTTAGCTCTTATACCATTATATACATTATTTATACACTTATATCTTATGATCATAAATGTTGGGAGACTTATATCTTATGCTCTAGCTTGAGACAGCTTTTATACTGATATCTTATACTCTAGCTTGATTGAATGTTCAAAGGATAGCTGGATAAAATCAGACAGCTCCTTAACTTATATGTACTTATGCTCTATACGTCATATACTCTTAATCCTTCCACTCTGGCAAAGGCTGGGCTGGGTAGGTGAGATAGCTCTAACTTATATCTTAATCTCTTGACTTATACTTTTACTATAGCATGTGAAAGTATGAGAGCAGAGAACTTATGTCTTATTCTTATACTTTTGCTATAGCATGTGAAAGTTTAAGAGTAGAGAACTTATGTCTTATACTTTTGCAATAACAAGCAAAACATTATGGCAAAAGGATAAGATATAAGTTGAGCTGTCTTATAACTTATGTCTTATAATCTGTTCGATTGCCCAAAGATTAGCAACGGTAGCTTAGCGAATTGTAGGATAGACAGGTCTTATACATATATCTTATAATCTTAGATCTTATTGATTGATTGATTCATTGACTTATCCCTTTTTCCCTTTGCAGCCTGCCAGTGTCCTTGCGGCGAGACGATGACGCCCGCATTTTATTTAATACCTTCCAAGGTGGAGCTCTCCAAGGCCGTGCAGAACGTGCAGACAACGGTCTAATATTAATCTAAACTTATATATATATATATATATATGTATTTCTTGATATATGCATATATCTATATGTATAACTATATATATATATATTTAATTGTATGCAGGATCTGTTCGATCCAATGTTATAGTTAGCTAATGAAATTCGCTAATGCTGATTTAATTATAATTAAGGCAAATGTAAATACATATATGTATAAATCTGATATCTGATATATATATATATACATATATGTGTGTGTGTATATATACGCATCTGTTCCAAATCGAAATCGGTTTTTGCGCTGTTCCATAAATATTTGCATTTGGCATTTGCGTCGCTTTTTGCATTATCCAAAAACAAAACAAAAATAAGATTTATTTATAAATGATAATGTTAATTATTACTAAATGTATTTAGATAATTTTGAAATAACTTTTTGGACAAATATTTTGAGCAAACAAAAAAACTTGTGAACATTTTTCGGTGACAATATTTAAAAACAAAAAACAAAAGGAAAACAAATAGAAAAAATTGATATATTATATTATTAATGCTATAAATGTTGTATGGATATATAGTAAATCGATATTATAAATGTTGTACTTACTATATGATTCGATCCGAACCGATCTCATCTGCAGTAAAGTTCCATTTAGCTGTGCGATCTAACAAATATCGGATATCGGATATCGGATAAATCGTTTGTTCTTTATTCAAAATGTTACGAATAAAAATAAAATCATCAAAAAGAAAACAAATGAAGAAGAAGAAGGATGTTTATATAATAGTTATATGGTAGGAAAGTCTATCTATCTCTATTTCTGTTGGCATAGTATATAGTTATAGATGATATAAGGGCTCTCTTCAATAGATATGTGTTTACATCTTGGAAATTGGATGGATATGAATCTCTCTCTGTCTCTTAGTCTCTCCTCCTCTCTTACTGAAAAAAACTACTCGATAAGCTTCAGCACAACAATTTGACTCATTTACCCATAAAGAGCTTCGTCAAGAACCTAGAACAAAAGCTATCCAATGATATGCAGCTAAAATTATGAGTTCCCTTAAAACTATTGAGTTATTCAGTTTATTACTATAAAAATATGTTGTCGTTTTTATTGGGTCAACTAAATTATTGTATAACTACGGACTAGGGCTATACAATAGTTGGATGACCTAGTACTGGTAGCCATCCGGTTGATAGGGACGAGAGAAGGGAGCCGGGGCGAAGGGCACGGGCGGTGGACGCCAATTGGTTGGCGGTGGACGCGGCGGCGGTGCTGCCATGCCGGGTGGTGCCCAAGCATTGGGTGGCTGGAGCATGCGTGGCGGCGGCGGTATGCCCATGGAGGGAGGTAGTGGCGGCTGGCCACCGCCCATCGGTGGCAGCGGTGGCGGTGGTATGGTCGCTGGAAACGGTGTTGGCTGCGGCACGGGCGGCGGTGGTGCTATCATGCCCATATTGGTGGCCGACACGGGCACCACTGGCGGCGGCGGTGCCATCATTGGTGGCGGCATCATCTGGCCAGGCATCACTGGCATCATATTCTGTACGGGCGCATCGGCGAACAGTTGATGTGGGCGATCGGCATGCGCCGAGGGATTTTGTGCGGCCAGCAAACGTTCAGCTGCCGAACCGTGACGTTCGCCCTTGTGATCCTTCTTGAAGGCATACGAAACAGAGATGGGACGATTGCACAGATATTGTCCATTCATGGCATCCATGGCAGCATCGCTAGCCTCGAAGCTGGCGAAGTTGATGAAGGCGAAGCCTTTGGATTTGCCCGTCTCTGGGTCGCGCATAATCTTTGGTGTTTGCAAGATGACTCCAAAAGCGGAGAAGGTATCGTAGAGTAGCTTCTCATCCACCTCAACGTCCAGATTGCCAATGAATATGTTAGCGCCAACGTCGAGATTCTTTTGATGTGCCGACGCCTTGTTGACGCGTATTGGCTTGCCATACAGTTTAATCATGTTCATGATCTTGATCGCATAGTCGGCGTCCTCCTCGCTTAGGAACTCAACAAATCCGTAGCCCTGATGCATTTGGGTGACACGATCCTTGGGCATGTGCACGTTGACTGCAAGACACACAACAGTTATATAGCAAACGGGAATGTTGGTTAGTTAATTTATAACTTACCAACTGGACCGGCTTGGACGAACAGCTCCCAGAGCAAGGTCTCCGAGACTTTGTCGTCCAGGCCACCGGCATAAATGGTGGCATCTATTGTGGCGAAAGTAGTATGAATATAACTAGTTAATGTATATGTACAACAATTGCTTACCTTGGTTACGTTCAGCAATTGGACCAGCGGCCATTTTGCTATTGGAATATTCGCCAAAACTAATACAAACCCAACGACTATGATTTTGCAATTGTTAGTTCCATGCAAGCGCAGTCAAACTGTGCACGGCGTTTAGATGGACGCAGTGTTGCAAATTATTGTGCGATATTTCGATACATCGATAGGTAAATTTGTGTCAACTAATCTGGCGAATGTTTGATATCGATAAGGTATTTTTGCTTAGAACCCTCACCACCTTGCAGTGTTCGTATCGATACGACAGTTAGACACTAACACCGTTCGATAGCACTAGTCGATAGCGTCCATCACTATTTGGCCTACATTTTTATGTAATGTCACTCATCACTTTGTTGTCGTTTTACAAAGGAAAAATCGTGCTAGTAACCAAACCAAAGAACCAAGAATATTACTTTGTGCGCTGTGATGTGATATCCAATTGTAACAAATAATGAATTGTCATCAAATATTGAGCGGTGCCTGCAATGCGGGTGACCGGTGCTTCGCAATTGGCTCCGTGGAAGGCATACCATTTACAGTAAGAATACGAGCGATTACGATTACCAAGTTTTTTTTTCATTTTTTTTTGTTCGTTTTCGTTTTTTTATCACGCATCCATCATATTGTACAACCTGCAAACACACATACATACACATACATGCAAACAGCTACATATGTACGTGCGCGACAGTCATATGTAGTATATATATACATTTTTGTATATATATATATATATATATATATATATATATGTATATGTATGTGTGTGCTTGTATTTATATAGGTACGGGCTAGGTACTTAAGGGTACAACTATTGTGTGTACCACATTTTCCAACTCGCTTGCGATTTCCAATTGGAATATCCAATTCCGATTGGCCCAAAGGGGATTTTAATGTTATTATTTACTTATGCATGCTTGCGTGTGTGTCTGTGTGTGTATGTGTGTGCGAGTACGTATAAATAAATGTGATGCTTGGCTGTCACTAGCTGTCGCCGTCTGTCCGTTTGTCTGGCTGTGGTCAATTAAATCCAAAGCAAATGCCTTTTTTTCCATTTTGTGTAAATTCGATAACAACTGTTAACTGTTTCAGCTGCTGCTGCTGTTGTTGTTGCTGTAAATGCTGCAAACAAACAATTTTTCACGGTATTCCAATTTGAAATCAATGTATTAACATGTTTTCTGGCGTTTTAATTACATTTAAAGGTCAAGTGCTTTGGCTGTAAACAAGCCTCTCACGTTGCCTTACGCACTCAAGCACACAGGCGGACAGACATGCACACACATGCACACGCAGCTTTTGCGTACATACATATACACATACATTCGATTGGTCAAATGGCCTTTGATGCCCTAAATTCGATAAACATACATACAACTAGGCACATCTCTATATATACATATATGTAGGCACATCTCTATGTACATATATGTATGTATGTGTGGGTGCTTGTAAGTGTGTGCTGCCCTGTGCAGCCTGCAAATGCAATCCTCGCTAAAAGTTGTCAGACAATCAAAACGTCAATAACAAATAAATTATACACGGCCCATAAAATGCTGCAAAAATTCGTTTTTCGTTTATCGTTTTTTTTGTGTGTATTTTGTCGTGAGCACGCATTTATAATGTGGCGACTGTAGCTGGAGTCGTTTATTTTTATGATCGTATGTGTGTGTGTCCGTATGTATGTATGCGTTATGTACATACATATCAAATATTAATTACTAACGGTAACCCCTTCCACCCATACACACGCGCTGTTTGCGCTTATTTGTTTACCGCTAGCGCCTGAGATCTGTTTCGCTATCCCTCTCCCTCTCTCTCTTCCTCTTTTTGTAATTTAGAAGTCACAAGCATAATTAACTCGGAATAGTTAAATAATAAATATGTAGAAATAAGTGTGGCAACACTGTGTGTGCCCTGCCGCCCGCACACACTATTCTTATGCATATTATTTATTGTTTTTTTTTTGCAAAAAAAAAAAAATTAATTTGAAAATGCCAACAGCTGCACATGACTCTTTCTCTGTGTGTGTGTGTGTACAGTGTGTACACATCTGCATTATATTCTGTAATGAGCTGCGAGCCGCTGCTGCCGCCGCCGCTGTTGACATTGCCACCCATTCATTTAACTATGTAAATGCCATCATTTCAATTGTATTTTTATAATATTTATGTATGTGTGTGTGCAACAACTATTAATATAAAGCAGCAAGAAGAGGCATAGCTGAACTTGAAAAATGGGCAGCCATTAACACTCACACACATACAGTGGCGCCATCTGGCAGTGGGCGGCACAAGTCTTATAGCATTGAGCCTTGCTGGCCTTGACGCAAGAAGAAAATATCCGCAGCCGTATCTTGCTTTTGGCTCCTACTTAAGATAATGAAACACATAACATCAGCGACTGAGGGGGGAAAATCTAAAGCTAAAACTAAACCCAAGTAAAAATAGAAAGAAAGCAAGATAAAGCATAACTGCTGCTGTCCCATAGTTAAGCGACTCTTATACAAGGGCAACGATTTCATTTAGCTTTTCTCAACTGTTTGTGATATCGAAAAGCGAAACCTTTCCTGTACAATCCGGTATGAAACCAAATTGGTCTAAATTAGCTTTGTGCCGGAATTTCAATTTTAATTTGCATCCATACGACTTCTGATGACTATTCTGAATGAATTCTCAACAGTTTTTTCCTCTTTTTTTTTGGTCATAGCCATTTATTGTCTCAATTATTATAGTTTAATGGATACCTGTTTGCATATATATAACTTATATATATTTTTTATTTATTACATCACTTGATGACCCCTTCTTTGCAATAGCCTTGTCCCAGTTCTTAGTCACAGTTCAAAGTTGGTCCTCCATGGTCACTTATTATGTTCCGTTCCCCTTCCCCTTCCCCTTTCGCTTTCTCGTCTGCTAACTGCTGCCTCCTTCACATCTAATCGTTCGTTATCTTTATAATCAATCTATAGATATGGTAAATGATGCATACTATATTTTTTATTATGTGCCTGAGCACGTGACACTTGCTTTTCTAAAAGAATTTGTCATCAAATTGTTTTTTGTTGATTTGATTCATTTATGTACCTAAAAGTTTCTAGATTGAGTAAGCTAAGTGCTATGACTTATAACAAATCCATTAGTGGATTGACAATAAGGTTTTAACTTTTCTCATTACGATTATTACTCATTTTAACCCACTGCTGTTTTAAAAGTGATCAATCATGACACAAACCCTCTGCATTGTTCTCATCAATCAGTTAAGTCTGTTCGTCAGCGAAAATGGTTCTGTTTTTCATCAATTATAAAACTAAAACAGATTTATTACTGTTTAAGCAATAATCTAATCAGAAATTGTTAAATAGCTGATAAGATATGATTTATAGGTATGACCAAACAGTTAGTCAATCGATTAATCAATCATCAATCAGCACAAACTGATTTATATTCTTATTCCAAATTGCTTTGGTTCATGTATTGGGCTGTATATACATGATCTAAGTGTCAATCAATTAATCAATCTACAAGTTACTATACAGTAGTGTAACATGATGTTGGTCAATCAGTTAATCCATCGGTAATGAGCACGAAATGATTTTATTATAAATTAATCATTCAAGTGTCAATTAATCAATCAATTAGTACAAGTCGGTCAATCAATCAACCAATTCATCAATCAGCAGAATATTGATTACTACATGTGCATGGAACGTTATCATTATGATATCATAAAATGATACAGAGACAATCAATCAATCCATCAAGCAGTCGTTGTATTATAAGTTGATTACTATGTACATCTATACGAAACATTCAATTGATGAGCTCATTTAATATATGATGTAAACATGTGTGTACACAGTTGGTCAATCCACCAGTCAGTCAATCAATCAATCAACAAAAGATTAATTGTTTCATAAATTGATTAGTTAAAAGTAATTGTGACGTATGTATGGACAGCAGTATGTGATGATTGATGAACCTTTGAGTCAGCCAATAAGTTAATCGAGTATTTGATGATTGATAAGACTGACATAATATATAATATTATATTATAATCTATATAGAGAAGTGAATATCAATGATTAAACATTCCTTTCATTTGTTTCTTTAACAGGCATATGCCGCCGGCTGCAATGTGGTCATTCTAGCGAGCACTTTCGAACGCGTCCAAATCATACCGGGCGCCAATCATGGCTATGTGAAGATATCGGCACTTGACTGTAGCACCGATACGGGCAAGATTGCAGCTGCCTATGAGAATAAGATTTGCATTTTCGAGCCGACACCAGTGATTGAGTCGAGCAAACATAATACACACTTTCTAGACTACAGGTGCGTACAATATTAAAGCAACAGCTTTGATCGATGCTGATTGAGAGTTTTGTTAAACAATCTTCTAGATGGGTGCAGACGGGTTCGTTTACCAGCCATTCGAATGTGGTGACATTGTCGTGGAACTTGGAGGGCACGCGTCTTCTAACAGGTGGCACGAACATACAGCTCTGGAAGAGCAAGTCGCCCACACACCAGCAAGAGGAGGAGCACACGGGTAAGCAGAGAATCTAAATATTCCATAGATAGAAATGCAATTCAAACTTTCTTTTTCTCTTTCTTCCCGTGGCAGGCGTTAAGTTTGAGATTGGCGAGAGCAAGGAGACCAAACAGTCGTCCAATTCGCAAGCAGATGATGTATCCACGTGGGAAAACATATGGTCCTGCCAGACGGCCATACCCATTTATCATATGGCATTTAGTCCCGATGGCACTTTGTTTGCCACCTGCGGCCGCAACGATCGTCTAGTCAAGATCTGGTACGAGAATAAGCAGGTGCTATTCCCAGCCAAAGCTTCACACGATGTCGCATCGGGCTCTGCTGCCGGTAGCGCAGCCGGTGTAGGAGTCGGAGTAGGAGGATCAGTTTCAGCTGGAGATTTAAATTTCACATATGTGTATATCGCACATCCGCGCGCCGTCTCGAACATTGTGTGGAGAAAGACGAGCAAATATATGCCCAAGGGTTCGGTGGCTAATATGCTGGTCACATCGTGCCTAGACAACATTTGTCGCATTTGGATTGAGACGGTGCTGCCAGATGACGGCATGGTCAATATGACACAATTTGATCCGCTCGCCTCGCAGAATCCCAAGTTTCGTACGCATCGGCACAAGCATCGATTTATGCAGCGCTTGAAGCACATGAAGACCTGCTTCCATTTGCGTCGCCACATGAAGGCTGGCGCCAATGCTTCCGCAGTTGTGGGTGGCCATGGCGTTGGCTCAGTGCCAGGCAGCTCGGGCAGCGGCATGGGCGGTGCCGGTGGCGCTGGTGGTGCTGGCACTGGCGCCGCTGCTGTTATGGGCAGCTCACCGGCCAGCTTTAGCAACTATCAGGGTCCGATACCATCATTGCCCTCATCGTGCAGCGTGCACGATTTCCATTCGTATGGGTTTCAGGGATCTGGCGTAACGCCCGGCATGCATTTCCATTTGGCGGCATCGATAAACGCCGAGACAGATATACCGCTGGTGCCGTCTATGCAAACCTCCGATCCGGCCAATCAGAATGTCTTCATATTGCACTGGCTGAACAACAAGGAGATGCATTTCACGCTTCAAGCGGAGGCCATACTCCAGGAGCTAACCAAGAAGGTCATCGACGAGGAGAATGGCAATCATGCAGCTGGCAGTCACACAGCTGGTGCTGCCGCATCCTCTGGCGTCGATCTGCCCGATGATGTCCAACAGCCGCCGCACAAGAAATTCATGCGCAACTCCAAGTCCGTGTCGGTGGATGATAGCGGCGAGGAGTACAGCAAGTATTCGCAGCATACGGCTGCAACTGGCGCTGGCTTGCATTTGAATTCCATGTCGAATACAACATCGCAGAACTCCTTGAATCAGGATCAGCATAATCCGATAACACAGCTGGTCGATTCGCTGGACAATAAGATTGAGTGCCTGCTACGGGACTGGCATCAGAGTCCGGATTTGCTGTTCGCCATTCATCCAGTTGATGGCAGCTATTTGATATGGGTCATTGAGTGGCTCGATGACTACTATCCCGGCTCGTATAGGCAGGCGCAAGTGTCGTTCTCGACACGCATACCATCGGCCTTTCCACTGGGCGACGCCATGTCCATGTCCACCACGGTCAGTCTCTTCAATACGGGCACCCATCCGTTGGCCTTCCGGGATATTGCCAATAATGTGCGCAGCAAGGATGAGTTCCATAAAGGTGGCAGCGATCAGAATTCGTTGCGCAGCGATCAAAACTCCAATCAGCAGTTCGACAAGCATGACGAGCACGACGAGGAACAGGATCAGGAGCATCAGGATGATGATGACGAAGATGATGCTGCTGCTACGGGTCAGCCAGAGGATGGTAATGAACGCAGCGCTGCAGGTGCTGCCGGTAGCAGCAGCTCACAGGATTCAGCAGCTGCTGCCGCCGCCGTTGGCTCTGCTCTGCCCTTGAACGTGTCGCCATCGGTGTCGATGGTAACGAAGCATTCGAATGGCACACTCAATCTGTGGCAGTTAACGTTCGCCTTTAAGACAAAGTTCACACAAGTATTAAGCATTGGCCATGTCAGTCGCGCCTCCGGACATCGCTTCCGTGTTAATGACATCACCTGCCATCCGGTGTTGCCGCTGCTCGTGTCCACCTCGCATCACAATCTGTCCGACACTGAGGCCAAGTCACCGATGTCACCCTACGAGCATCCACTCGCTGGCGGCAGTGGACCAACATCGTCTGCTGCTGCTGCCGGTGGCGGTGGCTCTGGCTCTGGTAGCAATACGCCTAATGGCGACAAGGATATATTTACGCCCACGGGCTTCTGTTCAGAGTTGATCTTGTGGCGTGTGGATTCGGTGGGTCCGCTGTGCCATTCAGGCGGCGTTAGCGAATTGGCCCGCATCAATTCACCGGAAATATCCGCCTTTAGCAATGTGGCCTGGATACCCACCCTATTGCCAAGCACCACCCTGGGCAGCTACAGCAATTCGCCGTCGGCTTGCTTTGTGGCCAGCGATGGTGAGAATTTGCGCGTCTATCAAGCTGTCATTGATGCACGCACCCTGCTGGCAGAGATCTCGTGCTCGGAGAATCTAAACACGTTGCACAAATCCCATTCGCTCTCCTCGATGATCTCGAATGCCTCGTCCACGCTGAAAGCGCAACGTTCAGCGCTTCACGACAAGCTGAAGGTCGTCTCGCAGCAGTCAACCGCTCGTCCGGGCTGCATCCTGCAATTGGATGCCATCTCGGATGCCAAACACGACTGGCAGAACACACAGTTTCTGCACGTATTCCAAGCGCAGCTAATTACGGGCGGACAGCGTACATCTGTGCCGGACATGCACGATCTGGAGGAGCCGAAAATGAATGCGCTGCTCGAATCGGACATGGATGCCATTGTCGATCTGCAGCGAAATGTGGACTTCGAGGAGCCGTTCTACATTGTGAACATTGAGAAGACGCTGCGTGGCAGCACGATTCACATGTGGCGCATTGTCATCAGCTCGAAGCAGCAGAGCTCGTTCCTTTCGGAGACGGCCATGTATGTGCCGGATAGCAATTTGACCCAGGAACCGGACGATGCCGAACAGACGGGACAGCCGCGACGCATGTCACAGGGTGCGGAGACACTAACGGGTGCCGAGCACTTCGGACCGCATGTGGAGGCACCACACATCTCGATTACTACAAAGAAGGTCTGCACCCAGGAGCTGCCGCTGCCTGAGGGTGTGGATGTCATTCATGCCTCTCCGGCTGCCGGGCATTTGAGCAGCTCGAGCATTTATCCCGCTTGCTTTGCACCGTACATCATTGTGACCGCCTGCTCGGACTCCATATCGAGATTCTGGAAGTGTGAGCCCGCTGGCAGCGATGAATATCACTGGTCCGAGTGGAAGATGTTCAGTCGCATCCAGCAATCGGCCATTGAGATACCCGGCCAGCCGCTGAACATTAGCGCCGCCTACTCCGGTCGCATTGCATGCGCCTATAAATATGGCAAGAGTTTCACTCGTCCCAATCGTGGTGATCCGGACTCACGCTATGTCAATCTCTGTGTGGCCATTTACGAGTGCGAGAGCAGCGGCGGCAGCGAATGGGTGCTGGAGGATACGATTCATTTGAAGAACGTCCATTTGCCACGCATCAACATTGGCCACGGCATCGATCTGAGCTATCTGCACGATAGCCGCCTGCTGGCCAAGAAGCAGCGACTCAATCAGGTGCTGCACACCTTTGCCCACGACCAGGAGAGTCGTTCGCCACGCAGTGGAGAGACCACGCCAGAGCTGGCCACATCTAAGCAATCGGCTGCTGTGTCGGGTCTGCTAACTGTGCCCAGTTTCAGCACGCTGCAATCGTTGAGGAAGAGCATTGCTGAGAACGGCAACACCTGTCCGCTGACCCAGAAGCACTTGGTGCAACTGGACTGGGTCTCGAAGGAGGATGGTTCACACATCCTAACTGTCGCTGTGGGCAGCAAGATCTTATTGTATACGCCCGTTAGCTCGGACATTGCCCAAGCGAACATCAAGGCCATGAAGGAATCACGCTCTGTGAACCGTCCGATATTGCGTAAGGCAAGCTCTTTGGCTCAGCCGAACTTTGTTGATGAAATACGCTGGATGAAGCTGCGCCAGATTGATTTGCAAACAGCCGATGGTCTGCCGCCGTTGCCCATGCAAATCTCTTGGGTGCGCGATGGCATTCTTGTCGTGGCCATGGACTCGGAGATGCATGTCTATTCCCAATGGAAGCCACACTATGGCGCACACTTTATGTCCGCAGCAGCAGCGGCGGCGGCAGCAGCTGCAGCTGGAGGCTCGGGCATGGATGATATGAACGATACGCGCAACTTACGCGATGAGGACTTGCGCTCCCTGGCCAACGAGTCGACACAGATGCGCTTGAAGAATGTCGCCTCGATGCCGTTGATCAGTAAAGTGAGCACGGCGAATTTGCAGCTGCTGTCGCAGCGTCGTCTTGCCGCAAATAGCAGCATGGCGAATATGAATGGACATGGTCACGATGGATCAGCCGGAGCAGCTGGCGGTTTTGGTGGCGATGCGCCACCCAATGATGATTATATGACAGACTTTGGGCTGTTTCAGGCGTCGCGCATTGCGTGCCCCGTGTTGCCGCAATATCATCCCAAGCAGTTGATGGAGCTGCTCAACTGCGGCAAAATCCGCTGGGTGAAGGCAATTCTGGCTCATCTGGTGCGCTGCATGAGCGGCAGCGGCAGCAGTGGTGCAGCCAATGGACTACCCAACGATGAGGATGGCAGCCTGGGCGGTGGAGCTGGTGGTGGTGCTGGCGGTGCTGGTGGCGGTGCTAGTGGCAGGCAGCGCAGCTGGTCAAGATCACGCACCTTGAGCATTAGCTATACGGCGGATACTAGCAACATACAGGCGGAGCAGCGTGGCAGTACCACACAAATACCAGAGGAACTGATGCTCGATTATGCGGAAATCAATTCCATACCACCGCTCCCGCTGTGGGTGCTGCTCAACGCCGATCGCGAGCAGCCGGGTAAGCCGACGAATGCTGGGGATGGAGACAAGGATTATGATGAGCTCTTCGATATGCACAACTCCGATGATAATCTGGATGAGCTACTGTGCGATGGCGAACAGAAGCGACAGGAGCGTCGCCTTTCGCTGCCCGACAAACACTCCATCTCGCATTTCGGACCACGTCAGGGGCAGCTGTTGTCGCGTCTATTGACCCATACCCATTTACCAGGTCTTTCCTCGCTGGACCAGATGCATCTGTTGGCTCTGGCCGATACCGTGGCCACTTGCAACACGGACTTCTCGGACAAATTTGCCGCTGATATGGGCAAGAATCAGAGTCAAATTGGCAGCGGCGCTGGTATCTCTGGCATTAAGGAGCAGGCCACCGAATCGCTGGACGATTGCGGTCTCCGCTTCCTACTCGCCATGAAGCACTTTACGTATTTGCTGCGTTGCCTTCCGTTGCAACAGCGAGCGCAATTCCAGCGCCAGGGCGTCGGCACCGCGAACATCGTGTGGGCCTATCACTCGGAGAGCGAGGAGGAGCTGCTGCATCTGATACCCAGCTATACCAAGGGAGATCTACGCTGGGCCACGTTGCGCGATCTGGGCGTCGGCTATTGGCTAAAGAATATCAATACGCTGCGCCGTTGCGTCGAGAAGTTGGCCAAGTGTGCGTATCAACTGAAGCAGGACCCACTGGACGCAGCCATCTACTATTTGGCCATGAAGAAGAAGTCGCTGGTGTGGGGTCTGTTCCGTTCGATGCGTGATGAGAAGATGACCACATTCTTTGGCAATAATTTCGCCGAGGATCGTTGGCGCAAGGCAGCATTGAAGAATGCCTTTGTGCTGTTGGGCAAGCAGAGATTCGAGCATGCTGTCGCCTTCTTTCTGCTGGCCAACTCACTGAACGATGCGATCGAGGTGTGCATGAATAAGCTGGAAGATTTCCAGCTGGCATTGATCATTGCACGACTGTATGAGGGCGATACCGAGGGCAGTTACTATCAGCGACTGCTCTATGAGCATGTCCTTGGCACGGATGTGGAGACTGGACGATGTGATTTGACGCGTGCTCATCCCGATCCCTTTTTGCGCTCCATGACATACTGGAACCTCAAGAAGTATCAGGAGAGTCTCAACACCCTGCTGCTGAATGGCGTGGGCAGTCTGCATAGCAGCTATCGTGAGGAGGACCTGTTGCGTCCGGAGTCGCCGCATGCCACCAATCCGAATGTCTTCAATTTCTACATCTATTTGCGCACGCATCCGCTGCTGATACGCCAGAACATTGCCATTTCGGCGCAGGAGAAACGCATTGCACACGTGGTGCTGTCGGGCTTTAGCTATGCCGGCGAGGCGGGCTCCAGGCCCGTGGCTAGCGACAAGCAGCTACAGCTCGAGGATTCGATTACAGCAATTGAGCGTCAGTTGTACTTTACGACAGCCCATGGACACTTCAAGTCTGGTTGTCCGGCTCTGGCCTTGGAGGTGCTGAACAAGCTGCCCATGAAGATTAGCGACAGCGACGGTGCTCCAGCTTCCAGCAGTTGCAGCGTCGCCGACACTGCAGAACAGGTCGTGGCGAAGGATGAGCTCATCAATTCGGGCATTATGGATCAGTGGCAGACGACGGCCAAGGCGGATCAATTCGATTGGGGCGCTCCAGTGACCAGCCAAGTGGAGACCAAGTTCGAGATTAAGTGGGACGACGACGACGAGGATGAGAATGATGATGATGGGTATGGTGAAGGTGCGGCAGCAGCAACTAATAACGACAACGACAACGATGATCCAGAGCTGGTCACCCCACAGCCGGGCAAAACCAGCAGGACAAACGATTGCAAAATGGATATTATGGCACAGCAGCTGAAATTTGTGGCCTGCCTCAAGATCTTGATGGAGGAGCTGTCGACGCTAGCCACCGGCTTCGAGGTGGATGGCGGTCAGTTGCGCTATCAGCTGTACATGTGGCTGGAGCGTGAGGTGGAGGCACTGAAGCAGCTGTGCAACTATTGCAGTTCCGAGCAGGCCAACGATGCTGGCGATTCGGATGCCAATGATGCCAAGGATAAGGACATGAATGCCAGCATCTATCCGTGCACAGAGCGTCCCACACTGCACGAGATACTCATGCAGGACAAACAGGACTTCGAGGCCAAAGTGATGCGGGCCGCCAAGCGCAAGCGTTGGCTCAAAGGTGAGTTATGAACAGTGCTATACCCACAAGACATTGCTTAACCTTGACCTACTCTTCCTCTCGTCTTCAGCTAATGAAACGCTTTTGCGAACTCTGCTCAGCTATTGTTCGCTGCATGGCGCCAGCGGCGGTGGGTTGGCTTCTGTGCGCATGGAGCTGGTGCTGTTGCTGCAGGAACTGCAGCAGGAAAAGACACAGCAGCAGCTGCTTAGCCCGTTACCCTTCCCTACAACGCTGCCGCTGTTGAGCGCCTGCGTGGCGGGCAATAAGACAGTGATTGCAGATCCCATTAAGTATCTGCAGTCGCAGACAGTGGACATGCTGCAGAGCATCATCAAGCTGTTGCCATTCCCGGGCATCGAGACGAGCGCCCTCAGTGAGATCTTTGTGCTGCGCGATCTGGCCGTAGCCCTTTCCTCCTGCATCTATCAATCGCTGTGCGACTCGGAGAGCTTTGTGGTGAACAATGCCAGTTTCAATGGCTATCCCAGTCCGGGCATTGAGAACATAGCCAAGATCAATTCGTCTTTCGAATGCAGCTATCTGGTGGGCAGTCGCAATGCCTTCCACAGACGTCGCAAGTATTCCACAGATGAGCCTGCGGGCATCTGCACCACACCCTCCAAGTGGCCGGGCGTCACCAATTTGCGTGCGCTCTTGGCACGCGAAAAGGACGAGGACGTGCCGAAGCTGAATGTGCTGCTGCTCGAGTCCTTTGTATCCACCTATATGGCATTGTTTATCTACTCGCTATCCACCTGCGATAGTCGCTTGCTCTATCGCCTCAGCGGTCAGAACTTTACCAACGACACCTGGTCGACACTCTTTGGCGGCGGCATGAAGAAGCTGCTGATTAAGCCGGCCTCACAGCCGCATGCCCACGTTCAGGCACAGGCACAAGCACAGGCAGCTGCTGCTGCTGCGGCTGCTGCTGGCGAGGATGCAGCGGATGAGAATAGCGTATGGAATACGGTGACATCGATAACAAAGCAGCGCATGAAGCTGAATATGAAGATCTTGGGCAGCTTTAGCCAGAATAGCACGTCGAGCAACATGAAGGAGGACAAGCCCACATACAGGGAACAGTTCATGCCGCCAGAGACATCCATGCTCTCCTACTTCCTCATGAAGCCAACCAATACAGGTAAATGCTTAAATACCAATACCTAAACATATTTGTTAGATATCAAACTAAATTTCAATATTTACAGATTGTGATGACTACGACACGGATGATTCGCATGAATCGGATGGCGAGGAAGAGGAGGATGATGATGATGATGTCAATGTGAGTCGCACTCAGTTGAAGCCCAAGGACAACACCGAGCATACCAATCCCATGTCCTATTCGTGGAGCATTTTGCGTCTGGCACTCATCAAATTTAGCACATACAAAATTCAGGAGTTTGTCAAAGTTGCCGGCATCGAGCTGCAGGGTGAGCATCACACGGCTAGCCGACTTTATCTATTTGGTTTCATTTTTGTAACATTTCAAACTCCTTTTGCAGATCTTCCCGTCATAAGTCCGCTGTCGCATGAGGTGCTACGCACACTGAACCGCTGGCAGGAGTTTGCACTGAACGATTTGATTAGCCGTGGCCCGCCCACACGGCATTATATACCCGGCTGCTATGCGGAGAGCGGCATCAATGGCCTGGCCATACACAAGTATCGTTCGCTCCTGAACAAGGACAATACACCGTTTATATCCGGTTCGGCGGCGGGCCCCATACGACGACTGTGGAACTATCTGGTCAGGCAGGAGCCCACGCAGGAGGTCTTCATCAAGAGCATCTTTGGCAAGAGCACAGAGAGCAGTGCGCGCAGCATCCATCATCACAGCCATCACAATGATAACGACACCGACGAAGGTGTGTATTCCGTACCAAAATGTTGCTATTATAATTGTTGTTGTTGCAAATTCCTCTAAGCACCCTGCACAGCCCTGGGTCGTCTAGCAAGCCAGGGTCACGTAGAGTAGTTGCTAGTTATATATAACTATATCTAAATATATATATATATATCTTGATATTTATATTTATATATATATATATATCTATAAGTATATACTGTGCATTCCATCGTATATACTTTAATTAGTTCTTACGCATCAGTTTTATCAGCTTAATATTTGGAATATCTTTGGAGTCGCTTGTAAATTTTGTTATTATTCATATTATTTTTTCTTTAGGCATTTGCAGCCTGGCTGTAAACTTGTTTGTTAACAACTTTGTTTTTGTTGTTTCTGTTGTTGTTTGGTTCTAAATAGTTAAATTTTGAGGTGGCAGATGTTACTTAATTTTTAAACTTGTTATCTACAAAGTATTACGCAAAAGTATCCAAAACTCTCTTCCCCATGTTTTCCTCTCCTTTCCTTTTTCATTTTTTTTTTTTTTATTATTTTTTTCTAATTTTAAATTATTTGTGATTATTTTCGTTTACCAGTGAAATGTATTAAAGCAAAATAGAAACAAAAAAAAACGTTGTGATTATATTATTTTTATTTGATTGTTGTTTTTGTTGTTGTTGCTTCCTCTGAGAAGTGTTTTGATTTCCCCCCATCTTAACGGAGGAGGAGATAAGCCGTTAATCGATAACATTTGCACTGCTTGAAGCGAACTGCTCTCGAACTGCTTGAAGTGGTGGCTCCGACTTGCGGCTGTTAACGGCCAGCTGTTTGTTAGCTGTTAACTAAATAACTGCTCGAACAGGCAATTACCAAATAATTTACTTGATAAGATAATCGCAATCGTAAAGAAGAAGCTCGATTAACACCTTGTTGTCAATTGAGTTAACAGCAGTGCTTAACACCTGGCAGCCAGCTAGACAAGCAGGAAAAAGATGAGAAATATAAATTCAGATTTTATATTTGTTAAATTGTTACTAAATTAATATTAAATTTAATTAAACTTACGCTTTGGCTTAGCTACAAATCATATTAACAACTCTTGCTTACCTTTTCTCTCTCTCTTTCTATCTTTCTCCCTCTTACTCACTCTGTATGTCTTTCTCTTTCATTTTCATGTCTCTCTCTTCTTGTCTGTGTCGCTCGCTTAGGCCAATCGCATTCGACAAACGAGAATACGGATCACATACGCATCATACACAAGGATCACGAATCGATACTCACATTCTGTTTGAAGAACAACAGCTCATCGATGATAGCCTTTGCCAATCCGCGCGAGATCCAGGAGTTCGATATATCGCTGCTGCTCGAATCGCCCAATTGGTATGAGGATGAGTGCGAATATGACATGATGAATCTGTCCAAAGATGCGGACACCAATAGCTCCGCCTTTCTCATCATTCAATCGCAGGATCAGTGAGTCGATAGCCTCAGCTCGAGCCATTGAGCCAGTCCTAATCCCAAATCCCTTCTTTAATGTTCCACAGGCCGCCATTTGGTACGAGCAGCGGCTACAGCGAAGCCAGCGTCAGCACACAGAGCGCCTCACAGTCCGGCCGCGGCACATCTATGGTGAGTGCTCATACTCTTTCTACCCTCAGTCGTATGCTCAATCCTGTGTTCTTTCTCTCTCTCCTTATCAGGTGCTGCGCCACAAGGTGGACAATGTGAAGCGCATGAGCGCTCATCCGCTGATGCCGCTCTACTTGACTGGCGGCCAGGATGGCTCTGTGCAGATCTGGGAGTGGGGACATCAGCAGCCTGTCTGCTGTCCACGCACCTCGGGCACCTTTGCCAAGGTCACGCGCTGTCGCTTCTCCGAGCAGGGCAACAAATTCGGCATCGGCGATGGCGATGGCAATCTGAGCCTCTGGCAAGCGGGCACAGCCTCCCAAAACAATCGATCCTTCATTGTTAGTCTAACTATATTTGTAACCATATTTGTATTAATTGGATTCCTCTTGCTCCGTAGACCTATCAGTGCCACAATAAGGCGCTTTCCGATTTCGTATTCCTCGGCTCTTGCAGCTTGCTAGCCAGCGGTAAGTCCTTTATCTAGCTGCCAATCAAACAAACAATTTACTTATCCAGTTTTCTTCCTCTCTTTGCACAGCTGGCCAAAGTTCTGAGAACAAGAACATTAACATTTGGGACACGCTGTTGCCGCACAAGAAGTCCTGTGTGTCGGGTAAGTGTTGAGGCCTGTTGGTGGGACCAGTCTGAGTGTTTCGATAAGCATCGTTGCACAGTTCCATAAACTCATGTTTACTTCAAGTCCACAATTCTTTGATTATTTTTACTGATTTTTCCTTATTTCCTTTTCCTGCTTTTAGCCTTCACATGCCACGACCAGGGCTCATCTTGTTTGGTCTTTGCACCACAGCATCAGGTGCTCATTTCCTGCGGCAAGCGCGGCGACGTTTGCGTGTTCGACGTGCGCCAGCGCACACTCCGTCATCGCTATCAGGTGGGTGCCAGGCTTATCCTTCTTCTATCCTTTACTTTAATTGAAATTCACATCATGTTCGCAGGCACACGATAGCACCATCAAGTGCATTGCGCTGGATCCGCACGAGGAGTTCTTTGTCACGGGCTCCATTGAGGGCGACATTAAGGTAAGCAACGTCTTGAGCGACTGACTGCTCGAGACTGGAGGCACAGCAAGAAATAACATTGTATAAAGTAAAACTTGATAGATTCACTGACAGTTTGGAATGATTAAGCAACGATTAATCATTTAGAAGTCTGTATTACTAACTATAAAACAGATTTGCTTGAATGAGTAAATATGATTCACTAAGTGATAGACTGTCATTTAAAGCTTAAGCAACACCTTTATAGAATTGATTGAATGACTGACTGACAGATGATTGACTAACTACATAGACTTACTCAAGCCATTATATTTATGATTCATATGGCATTGATTAACTGATCAATTTGTATTGCAGATATGGGACATGAACCAATTCATGCTGATCAATACGTTCCCGCATGAGCATGCCAAAAACGGCTTCTTCAAGCACACCGGCCAAGGGGTTAGCCAGGTGTATGTGGATCCATTTGGGCGTCTCTTCTCCTGTGGCTCCGATGGCTGCATGAAGGTGCGGCTGCTTGTCGAGAAAGATAATATTGTGCACTCCGTGTATTAGGAAGGAAAACAACTAGCAACAACTAGCAACAACAACAACAACAACAAACATAAACATAAACATATTTTGTATACTAATTATGTGTCCGTCGTGTCCTTTGTCTGTGTATTCTGATTTTCGCTTTCAACTTTCAATATATGTACCATGTGCTTACTGTATGTGTGAGTGGGTGGGTGTGTGAGTGGCTGGGTGTGTGAGTGGGCGGGTGTGTGAGTGTGTGTGCGTGCGTATTTTATTACATTTTTTTTTTGTTTGTTAAATGTTGATTATTATATTTCTTTATTACATACATATATACTTATATACGATGATGATGATGATAATGATGATGTTGATAATGATAATGATGATGATAATGATTTTTTTTGCTGTTTTTGTCTCTTTTTCCAACAACAAAATAACTAATTAACGAATTCATGTTCGATTCGTTTATATTCTATGAGTATTTCCTAAACAGACTATATATATATTACCAAATATATATATATATATATATATACTATACCTATGCATACGCATATACCTATATATATGTGTGTATATTTACTACTTATATGCTTTAAATCAATTATTAATTATTATATATATACAAGACATTCTGCAGTATGATAAATTATATGCTTATGAGAATATATTTATATAAACTATATATTCTATATAATCTATATTCTATATATATATCTATATATATATATATATCTATATATATATATATTTACCACAGACACACACACACACATCTGGTCGTATCTATGTGTCTGTGTGTGTGTGTGCGCGTTTACTTATGTCTTTGTGTTAAACTTTGTGCAACAATTTTGTCTGTTAAATCAATCAAGATCTACGCTATACATCCTATATATGTGTATATGTCTATATATACATATATAATGTATATCTAAATCAATTACCTAAAATAAAGTGCAAAAATAATAAATAAAAAAAAATAAAACGAACGAAAAAAGTATTAAACAAATCCACAATTTGTTGTCTTAATTTCACTTTTAGTCTTATACAAGCACACATACATAAATACACATACACACACACATACATACAGCCTATACATATTATATTTCTATATTTCCACAGTTGTGGGTGGGGGTATTAAAGTTTTCTCTCTAAAAATAGCTAGAATATATGATTTGCTCGACTAGCAGATACCCTTACTGCAGCAGCTCTTAAACAATAACTGTTAAATGCTTTAGCTATATATAGAATACCCAGAAACTGCCTAGCAAATTAGTTATCGTTAGCTTTTGTCGAGTCTTTTTGAGACACTTAGACTTAAGATATGCAAAAATATATATATATTATCATTTTACTAAAGAACTTAATGGATTTTACAGACAATGTAAGCTTAAAAGATCTAGCTAAAGTGTAGCATAATTTCATTTGTATAATTTAGGGTGACCATACGTCCTGAAATTCTGGGACATGTCCCGCTTATGTCAAGACAAGTGAAGAATTTTTTTGAGGAAAGCAGCGCAGATAAGAAGTTTTTTGCAACAAAGTCGTCGACCGTCCCGGAAGTGCCTGAGACCGATCTGGTCACCCTAGTATAATTAAATAATTTGTCTATATATCCAAAAATAGACTACTAAAACCCAAATTAGCTTTATCTCTAAATAATTAGATATTTCTAGCTATTTTTTAATATTTTAAATTTGCTGGCAGCACTTTTTAAAGAAGACTTCGCTTTGCCCAAATCCCAACTCTCACAATCGAACAACTAGAAGAAGTTCCCATGCCTCATATAAGAATCTTATTGGAATTAGGCAACTCTTATAAGCCCCGCTCAAAGTCTCATAGGAACCAACACTCATAAGACCATATGATCAAAGAAAATAATAAACTTTAGTGTAGATGTGTCAAGGGTTATATATCCGTATATATATATATATATATATATATAGGTCTTTATATATGGTATATATATTTTACAAGTTATTATAAATCGTTTATATACTATATAAGGCGTGTAAATTGAATTAGTTGATTTCCGTTTGCCATTGAAAATTGTTTTTCATTTTTATTTTATTATTTGTTGTTTTTTTTTGTGTTTTTCTTTTTTTCTTTTTTTTTTTGCTGTTAGACAATCAAACAAATTAGACGCTAAGCCTTTTATGGGCCTTTAATAATAAAACTAGGCAAAAAAAAAATACAAAAAAAAAATAGAATTCACAAGATGAAAAAATAGTTGTTTTTTTTTTTTGTCCAAAAGAGGAATTATTATAGATTGTAGCTGGTTGGCAGCGGAAACGTTTCCAAGCATCCGTTCAAAATCAAATCGAGAATTTTTTATATCATTTTTTGCTGCTTTCGTCAAATGTGGAGTGTGGGGTAGGGGGTATCGGGTCTTCGACTGGCTGCTTATTTAGCCGGAACATCTGGGGTCGTCGCCGTCGTCTTCGCCGTCGTCGTCGTCGTCGTCGCCGTCGTCGCTTATGACCTCGGCGGCTTAATTAGCTTGCTCGTGGGCGCCGGCAGCTTGCAAAAGCCAGCTGCATCGAACACGGGCAAAAGCTCGCGCACACGCCCCGGTATCGAGCCATCGAGCATGCTGTCAATTAAAGGGCAGTGAGTGAGAGCGAGCAGGCGATATAGACAAAGTGAGTGTGAGTGTGAGTGTGTGTGAGAGTGTGCGTGAGTGGCTGAGTGGAGTGAGGCGGAGTGAGTGAGACAGAGTGAGGCGCTAATAGGCTGTGAGCAAATGCTGAGCACACTTAAAGCAAAAAGGATAGATTTTCTATATATAAAATATAGAAAATAGATATAATATATAGAATATAATATATAAGTAAAAAGTATATCAAATATTTAGTATTAGTTTTTGTTTTATAATGAATTTTTTAAATTTTTTTGGCTTTTAAAAATTTTTTAAAATTTTTCCTATCAGAAACAAATTTTGTATTTTTTATTTGAGCCAAAAAATACTTTTTAAAAGGTTATAAAAAAGTGTATATAAATTTTTTTCAGTGTAAATGAAATTGACTTATAAACTGTAAAAAGTTCCTTCAGTTTCAGTTTCAACTTAAAAGGAAACATTTCTATTTACACCTAATACAAATATATTATAGAAGTATATACCTATTTTTTACAGTGTACGAAAAGAAGAGAGAAAAAATCGAAGCTTAGTTAAGTTCTTAGCATCGCTTAAGCAGGAAACTTTTCAACTTACACTTAATCAAAAATATGATCAAAGTATACTCGCATTTTTGGGCAGTGTATCAGTGTTTGAGTGCACAAAATGAGGATTAGGCTAGTTAGGTTTCACTCTTACCGCCTTTTGTAATCAATTTTGGCGCCTTTTAGGGAGATGTTGGCATCGGTGGGAAAGAATGTGGCATCATAGAAGTTGAGTCCGTTCTGGAGCAGAATGTTGTACTCGTCCATGGAGGCGAGCGTTATGCGAATGACAGCTGGCGGCAGCTCTCGGCGCTCCGGACGCTCCGCCTTCTCAATGGCCTCGCCCACAATGCCAGAGACGAGGCTCTTGGCGCTGCTGCTGCCTGAAAGAGTATCGAATCTTATATATGAGCTACTGCTGTGTGTGAGAGTGTGTGTGTGTGTGTGTGTGTCGGGTGGGTGTGTGTGGATGGGTGGGTGTGTGTAGGTTCAATTGGTAGTTGTACGTTACTTCGTATGGCCGCACGGCGCAGAGTTTGGCCCGGGCTCGGAGAGGCTGTGAGCTGCTCACCTTCAACCTTGTCCGGGTTGGAGCTGGCGGCGCTGCCGCTGGCCAGACCCGGGCTGGAATAGATGTGGAGACGCACCACCTCCACCACCGAGTCGAACTTGTACATGGCATGCCGTATATCCTCCACGGGCAAATCCTCCGGCACATCCAGCACATAAAGCGTAAACGTCTTTCGCGGACGGCACGGAATGGCGATCTGCAAGGCAAACAGGGTCAACAGACAAACGAAAGATGCACAAGGTGTTACGGCTGATGCGAGCAGAAATGATTTCTACTATCTATGAACATATATCTACTATATATACAGGTGTAAGCATATGTTATATATGTTTGCCAATGGATTTTGCCAATATGTATATACTCACGCTGCGCGAGAATGTTTGCTGGAAAAATGTTAAAAGATTTTCAAAAGATTTCACAATTCAATGACAGAGAGAGAGAGGGAGAGAGAGCTAGAGTGTATGTGTGAAAGTTAAGGGAGTTGTAACTCTATATATGATTTCTAATAATAATATCTAAGGTGCTTGCTCATCTCTTTCAATAAGAGAGAAAGAGGGTGGAAAAGAAGGACAGAGTGAGAAAGAGGGAGGGAGAGAGAGAGAGGGAGGGATGGATGGAAAAAGCTAGAGAGAGAGAGAGGTCTATATAAGACTTTCTTTCTATTTGCTTACAATAAGAGAAGGCGAGAAAAAGAGAAGGAGATAGGGAGTGGGAAGGACGATATACCGACAGAGGAAGATAGAGAGAGAGAGAGGGGTAGACTGTGTATGAAAGAGAGAATATATGAGAGGTATTTGATCTTCACTTTGAATGAGAGATAGATAGGGAGGTGTATGAGAAAGAGAATGAAAGAGAGAGAGAGAGAGAGAGAGGAGAGACATTTCTCTAGATATTATCTCTAATAATAAATATTCAAATACATTTGATTGCTCAAGAATGAAAGAGATAGGGCCAGAGAGACAGAGAGATTGAGAGAGTGCGTGTGAGAGAGAGAGAGAGAGCTCTACATATGATCTCTATATATGCAATTAAGTATGGACAATAGAATTTGCTCTTTCACTTACTTTCCGATAGAAGCGCGCTCCGGTCACCTTGTGGAATCCCTTCTTGAACACCGCCTGATAATCATCTGGATGTGAGAATTTAAATAGAATTCCAGTTGCCGTTTTGGTCAAGCTGAAGCAACCCTTGAAACTCATCTTCTCGCATATCAATGCGGCGCGTTCCATGGATAGTTCATACGAAGGTGTCAATAGAAATGCGCCTGCAATGCAGTTACGATGCAGTTAGTACCGTTATCGATATGAATATGAATATGGATAACTATGGATATGGATGAGGATATGTGGATATGTATATAGATCTGGATATAGATATGGATATGGATATAGATATGGATATGGATATGGATATGGATATGGATATGGATATGGATATGGATATGGATATGGATATGGATATGGATATGGATATGGATATGGATATGGATATGGATATGGATATGGATATGGATATGGATATGGATATGGATATGGATATGGATATGGATATGGATATGGATATGGATATGGA
Source organism: Drosophila nigricruria (assembly GCA_037075265.1). Taxonomy (NCBI): domain Eukaryota; kingdom Metazoa; phylum Arthropoda; class Insecta; order Diptera; family Drosophilidae; genus Drosophila; species Drosophila nigricruria. The sequence goes on along the minus strand of JBAMCI010000107.1, from coordinate 4,622,414 downwards.
TATGGATATGGATATGGATATGGAAATTGTATTAGGATCTTTAAGCATATTTGAAACTACAAGAGATATTTCTAGGGCATGGATTATGAATTTGATGTTAACTTTCAGTTTTTGAGGTTTGAATTAAGAAAGTTTACTTCGATTTTGCAGAAGCTTTAGTTAAATAGTGAGTCATATATTAATGTATATATGGTATAGAGCATGCTATAGAAGTCTAATATATCATGCGATATTTTAGAAGTTAGTTTGAGGTTAGAATATCAGAATCAGAATCAGAATATGCAAGCAAATCGAAGAACTTGGAGTTGACTTTCATTCAGAAATGAAAACTTGATCAGAATTTGTTTGGGACTATATCTTCATATATATCACTCTATATATAAATATAGATATAAGAATCCATTCAACAAATCTATATTTATCATCCGATATAGGTATTCAATATATGTATGTATATGAATTTAAACTCAGCTGGTCTAAAGCTTCAAGATTGTTCCTATTGGAGTTGTATTATATATATAAATATATTTTATATAGAATAATATAGTATTCTGATCTAGACTAGTGAATTTTGATATATGCATATCACATGAACGCTTCTTTCCAAATTTCCGATTCTTAATGGTTTTCAGCTGTTAATTTTGCCCTTTGTTCACCTTTGGTTAGGAAATTATCGGGCGATGAGACTTCGGAGTCGGAATCATCCTCCCTTTTGTCGGCCCACTTCGGCTCCGACGACAGTTTGTGGGCGGCCATTTTGGTGACGATGCCCGTGGGACGTTGCCTGGGGAACTCGTTCTTTTCACACTCCACATCCGATGCGTTGCCGAGATAGGACATTATTATTCCGTGCGTAAGTCGATAATTAACCCAACAAAAAAAAAAAAAACAAATCAAATCTTCACTTGAAGAGCGCGCGAATTTTTGAAAGCAACTGAAACGTTGAAGCATCTTCGCTGAGCTTTTATACGCTTCGTTGGCTCATCACACAACTGAAATGAAAGTCAAGACATACACACACGCACACACATCCGCAGACATCCGCACACACAGTTACAGCCAGATCTTGGTGTGGCAAAATGTCGGTCTATCGCTCAAATTGGAAGTTCTTACAATTGGAATTAAAACGTGAAACGCACTTTAAAACAAGTAAGAGCCCTCCTGCTGAGAGTGATAGACTAGCAGATACCCTACAGCGTTGATTTACATTATGATATTTTCAAAGATTCTAAATATATCTATCTATATAATGGCTAATAAGAGAGTTATCTTAAAAAGAAAATAGTTTTTAGCTGTATATAGCTTACTTGAATCTACATACCAAATTTGAACTTTCTAGCTGCAAAAGTCTTTGAGTTATGCGTAGGTTATCAGGTTCGAAAATAGATTATAGAAGAGTTACCAACAAAAATACATATTTTTTATATGTGTACAGCTAACGAGAGCATATGTACCAAATTTCAGCTCTCTAGCTCTTCAAGCTCTCGAGTTATGTATAGGATATCAAGTTCCAAAACAGACACAGAAAAAAAGGGAATATTTCTGTTGTCTGTATACCTTATACAAATCCACATACCAAATTTGAGCTCTATAGCTTCTAAAGTCTTCGAGTTAAGCCAAGTCTTATAATCGTAATCTTCGATTTGATGTTAATATGAGATTAGCTCATCTGATAAATGAGCATATATCTGTATATACATATTCATGTCCAAATCCATACAATATGCCCTGTTACATACCTTGTCACATAGCCAATATACCCGATGCTATCAAAATTTCATTAGCTTTAAGGCTATTAAAAAACGTAACGTTCCACATGGATCCTCGCCCACTCGAGGGGGCCGCGGCGATTGTGTGAGTGGGTGGGTGGGTTTGGGTGCGGATCATGGAGGCTTCGAAGCTCTGTGGGCCTGTCGACGGGGTAAACGCGGGGGCGTGGCAGCTGTATATAATGATGCAGGTTGACGCCATCGTCAGAATTGTCAAGATCACGCGTCAAAAGAAGCGCCAAATGTTGCGTAAATTTCAAGAACACGACTTTATAAGGGCAACTGGCAAAATTTCGATAGAACAATTCGCATATGGGGCGTACAAATGTTCCCTCACAGAGCTCAATTAACGGCGATCGATTCCAATTATCATGGAATCGAACAATATGATCCATTTATAAGCCAAATAACACATAAATCGAAACAAAATCGTGTTACTACTCGATCCAATTTCAGAGAAAACAGAAAAACCAAACAGACGCTTCACTTGCGAACGTAAAACTCCATTTGCTAGTGAGTTATCTAAGGATTAGATAGATATAGATATAGATATATTCAATCAATCAATCACTTCAATCTTTCTCCATATGCATTTAATATTGATTAGTCAATCAATCAATCAATCAAGAAAAACACTTTTATGTCATTTCATAATATGTGGTTTATTAATAAATTATTTTATTTAAATTAATATTTCAGTTTTTGAATATTTATAATATTTTTTTTTTTCATTTTTTTTCTTTCATATTTTTCCATTTTTTTTTTTTGCTGTTTGCTGTTTGCTTCTTTCTGCTTTTGCTTATGCTTCTGCTTCTTCTTTGTCTTGTTGCTTGTTTCGAATTTGATGTTTCGTTTAAACAAAATTGTGTTCCACTTAATAATATTATAATAATAATAATAATTGTAATAATAATTAATAGACTCTACTCAAGTGTTTTACATGGCAACTATAATTTCTTTGTTTTCCAGTTAAGTTTTTTGACATTTTCTTTATTTTTCATATATTTTTTCTTGTATATTTTATAACGGTTAAGATATAACGGAATAGAGTAAAAGAAGAAGCATATAGAAATATATATATATATATAGTTGAAGAGGTACAAACAATCGGTTAGGAGGGATCGGCAATACTTGTAGGAGAACTGAGAGCATCGAGGCAAAAGGCAAGTGAGAAACAGTGTTGTAAAAGCGTTAAATACGACATATGATATATATACATATATAATTCCTATATATGTCTTGTATATAGTTATATGTATATATATATTTGGTTTTTGTAAGCCTTGTGTGTAGGTTAAGGGATCATCTATACATATGCATATATAGATATATGTATTTGTAGAGCGGGACTTTTGCTTGCACAGTGTTGGAAAACAGAACAAAAAGTAAAAGAAGAAAAGCAGAAATGAAGGTAAATCATATATCACGCTAGCTTTGTCAAGTGGGAAACACATGAACTCCAAATGCAACAGCAAGAATGTGTGGCAATAATCGATAAGTCGAACATCGATTAGCGATTAATCGAGTTTTCATTGTTTTTTTTTTGTTCTTGGAGTACTTACAAACATACAATAGATACACAACAACTACGTTATAACTGATACAATGTTAACAATTATGCGGCGGTGGCTCTCTTATACTTTCCTCTCTCTCTCTCTGACTCTCACTCTACCTTACTTTCTCTCTGTCTCTCTCACGCTCTCTGTGCGAATTTTGTTTAATTTTTTAGGCCTGGTGCGAAATAAGCAGCGATCAAAAGGTGTGAGTGTGAGTGTGGGAAAGTGGAACAGCAGGTGGGACATTCATAGAACTTACATACTTAACGAATTGCGATATATATCGTTTATCGATAAATGGCTAGAGAGAGTGAGAGTGAGGGAGAGCGGGCGAGCGCGAGAGTGAATGCTGGGAATTTATTTTTGAGTGTTTTTATCTAATACTTAGATTTTAGTGCCAAGCGAATTTGCATTATCTTTAGAGATATATATAGATATATGTATATATATATATCGATATTTTATATATATATATATATATCTATAAATATCATTTGCAAAAAAGCAGCTTAAACAATTTGCATTCTCTTGTTGCATTTTGTATAGTTGGTTTACATATATATATATATATACTATATAATTTGATAGATTACATATATATATATATATATATAGCAGATATATATATATAATTTTCTTTTGTTTTAACTATATTATAAATATGATTTTTGTTTTGTTTTTTTTTTTTTTTTAGTTTAGCTTAAAACGAAAGAGACTCGAAGAGAACAGAAAATGCAAATTTCTTTGACTTTGACTTTTTTTTATTTTCTTTAGAATTTTTGTGTGCATTCTGTTTATTTTGAAATTTTTACCTTTGTAATATTCATTTTTGTTTTTGTTTTCTTTTTTTGGATAATACATACAAATACATTCATATATAGCTTAGCCTTAGGATTGTGTATGGTTTTTTTTGTTATATTTCTTTATTTTAGTTTTTGGGCCTGGTAAAAAGCATGGCAAAATATAATTGGATAGTGTATATAATATATATAAAAAAAACATGTATATATATATATATATATATATGTATATATATAATGTATACAAGGTGTATGTTTGTGTGTGTGTGTGTGTGATGTAACAAAACGATTTTGTACGCTTCTAACTGACTAGAAATTCGAAATAAGTGTCTTAACGTGATGTACGATGCGTGTCAATCATGCCATCAATCATAATAATTCGTTATTATAAATACATATACATATATATCAATTGCTAAACATAATAATAATAATAATTAATTAATAAAAAAAAACACATATATAAAGTCTTTGCATTGGAATCGATACACATACGCACACAAGCCACAGTCCACATCTTACATCCAGATGTATGCGAGTTCTGTGTGCGTGTGTGTGTAAGTGTGTTTGTGTGTGAGTGTGTGCTGTAGGTGTATGTTTAGTTAATAATTTGCTAATTTGTTGTACAATCAATGTTAATTGATCATCAATCATTGCTCGACTTTTGGCTACCATCAATCAAATTCAAATTCAAATTCACTCAGTCAGTCAATCGGTCAATCTTCTTCTATATAACTACGCATTCTATAGTAATTTGTATTTTATTTCTTTTTGTTTTTTTTTTCATTATTATTTTTTTTTGGAGGGAGATAGAACAAGCGTTTGCTCGTGTTAAGCTCTAGGCATGCCCCAAATGATTGATTGATTGATTGATGATGATTGATGCACGATCTACAACTAATGATTGATTGCGTTTATATGGCACTAGCACTAGCACTGGGACTCTGCAAGCTATCAAGGCAATGCGATCTGTCTGCGTGTCTATCTGTGTAGAATTTGAGATACGAGTTTACGAGTTATACAATCAAATAGATCAAAATTAGTGTTAAGCTTAAAGTAAAACAAGTCGAAAATTGTATGTGTGTGTGTGTGTGTGTGTGTGATAGATCTATAAGAATTTAAATATTAGATATATAGATATAAATCACTCTGTAGTTCGGTTCAACACAATTGAATTAGAAAGGGAGAGGACGAGTGAGTGAGTGAGCGAGTGAGAGTTAACAAAGTTAAGGTAAAATTTGATAATATATATATTGTCTTATTTACAATATGTGCTACGTCTACAAAGCAAGCATAATGGCAAATGATTGATGCTGATTGAACTACAGAGTCTTACAATCAAAATTCATAATACAAATCATAATCGTGTTTCTAGTTGTTTTTCGTTTTTTCATGGCTGCTGTATACAAAGAAACTTTCAAGTGCTTTACATATTTGTTTTCCTTGTTTTTTTTTTTCGTTTTCGTTTTTTGTTTTTGTTTTTTGTTTTTTTGTTTTTTGTTGGACGGAACAATTTACAACATATGATTATGAAACAATGCTTTAATGATCTAACAAAATGTAATACTTAGATGCCTGACGAATGCCAAAACTACAAATTATAATGGCAACAGAAACAAACAGAATCAAAGAAAACATAATATATATATATATATATATATATATATGATGAACTTTTTTGCTAATGGAATGAATTAGCTTTTGGGTTGGCTATATCTATATCTATAGATACATAGAAGTAAAATGATACATACATATATATATATAAAAGAAAAGAGAACAGAGCTTAGTTAGCTTGTTTAGACAGATACACACATATATATAAGATTGCAATTTGTATAGAGCGTGAGTTGCATATAGCGAAATTTTGATAGCATCAGCATATTCAAAATTTCTTTCATTTTTTTTTTTTGTAATTGATTTATGTGTTTGCTTTCTCAATTTATATATATATATATATATGCATATACATATACATATATATATCAGTAAACATGAATCAGAATAATGACAATATAATGACAATAATAATTGTATATATATATACATATACATATACATATATATATATCTATAAATATGTTTAATATTATAATATATAAAGCTTAGTCGCTCCGTAATATCATATAATATTTGGTTACACATTTTCCATACTTTATTTGCTTGTCCATTAATGCAATCGTTCAAATAAAGCTCATAAGCGTCTATATACTTTTCTTCGATTTCGTTTAGTTAATTTCATATTTTTGTTTTGTTTTGTTTTTTTTTTTGCATATTATTCGTTAATATTATATTATAATTTATGTGTAGTTTGTCTTAGGGTCATAATAATCATAATGATAATAATCATAATAATAATAATAATAATAATAATGATAATAATAATATTATGATTGCGATATTTGGGGCCATACATTAGCCAACTTATACAGTTATATAAAGCGATGTTTTCTTGTTTGTTTTGCCATTTTTAAATACATTTATAGTATGCTTGGTATTACACATATACATATACATATATATCTGTTTATATATATATAGATCGTAGCATTGTTTGATGTCGTTTCTACAGCACAAGTGGTTTTTGGTTTTGTGAATAGGAGCTGGGGGAAAAAAAACCGAGTTTACACATAACAAATGCAAAAATTTCAGCATAAATGTTGATTTCATTTCATAGGTCTAATAAGAGATATGCATATAGGGCCGAGATCTCGTACAAAATATGTGTGTGTGTGCGTGTGTTGAATTGTTGTGCCAAATACACACACACACACAGTCAAATACACCCACAGAGGGCACAATTGTTGCTACTAGATTAAGTTTTAGGTGTTACATATATATATATATATATATATTGATTTTGTTTATATATAGTTGGGATGATTGCAAGCGCCTAAGCAAGAAGATTTGGGAAGCAATTTGAATAAGCTATGCTTTGATGCTCTCTTTTACATATACATATATATATATCTGTGTATATATATATATATATATTCTTAAGTCTAAATGTATTCAATTAACAAACATTTGCCCACTTGTGCTGGCAAGGGTGTGTAGAAGGGGGCAGACATTGGAGTAGGAATTACGACAAATGAACATAAATTATGCACGATATATATATCTATGTATACATGTACATAAATATATATAATCCTATATATATATATATATGTATATGCTTTATATGTTATGAACTTATCCTAGGCAATAAATATTTTTCTTGTTTTCAGCGTCACATTTAACTCTGGGTTTCATTTTCTTTTTATGCTGTGAGTATTCTTTAAGTTTTGGATTGCTAGAATTGCGGTTATATGTTGTGTATGTGTGTATGTGTATGTGTATGTGTATGTGTTTGTGTGTGTCTGTGTATGTATTAGTTACCCTTTAGTTGCATTTGCTTGGAATTTGAAAAGTGCGCAGATGTGGCTCTGGCGGCAAACCCGTTGCTGCTGCTGCTCCTCCTCCTGCTGCTTCTTCATTGTTTTCAACTCCAATTCCAACGTCGACTCCAACGGCGACGAGCTCGTCGAGCATTTGGATCTGCTTTCGCGTGGGCGATGTTAGGGGTGTAACGACATTCTGATATCGTTGTTGAAATGTTGACAATATCTCGCGAATTTTAGCAATGATCTCTTGTACTCAGGCATTTGACTCCTGCAAACAAAAAACAAACATATATAATTATCATATGACCAAGCCAACAATATGTGGTGAAGACTGACCTTTAGGTTGTCGAAATAGTGCATGATCTGTTCGTAGTCCATGTCGAGATCATCGAGACCCAAACGTTCGCCCGGTGCCAGCGTATCATCCACGGCGGACGAGAACATCGGATTGCCAACAACTGTGGCCCGCTTGACCCGCGACGACTTTGTTGTTGGCTCACTGCTAATGGGCGAGACTGTGTGACCGGGCGGTGTCGGCAGCCGGACAATCTCATCAGTGGCATTCGAATTGGCCGCATCCGCAACAGTGCTCAAAATGCTGTGGTTGTGATTCTCTATAGAGCAAAGGAAATTGTATTTACAATGTGTTCTATATACTATCTATATTGACTAACCCTTGATTTGTATTACAGCTGGCGACATTTTGTTGCCTGCAACTGTTGGTGGTGCTGCTACTGCGGCTGCTGCTGCTGGTCCAGCCACGGCTGCTGCTTTGGTTACTCTCTTTGGTGTTAGCGAATCGAATTGAAATGCATTCTTCTGATGCGGATTTGTATACTCCACTAGCTTCTCAGCATTGTGCAACTCCTCGTGTTGTTGTTGTTGCTGCTGCTGCTGCTGTTGTTGTTGCTGTTGTTGCTGCTGCTGTTGCATTTGCTGATGCTGTTTGAGTTTCAAGTGTGCGGCTCGGAGCGCGGGCTCTTGGATAAAGTTGTGGCTATGACTGTGACTGCGCTGATGTTGACGTTCCGGCTGATGCGCTGGCGGACGTTCCGGCTGTTGCTGCGGCTGCGACTGTGTCTGCTGCTGTTGCAGTGACAAATGCTGTTGCGGTTGCTGTTGCTGTTGCTGCGTCGCATTGTTGTTCTCGTTGTTTTGCATATGCTCGCGCTTATAGAGCTGACTGTGTCGCTTGTTAATCAACTCCTTGTCCTGCATTACAAAAAACAACAATAAGTAAAGACCTGGAGATTCTCTAGCTTCTCTGAGCTTCTTCTACCTTAACGGTTACTGCCTGTGGCGGCAACATGGCACGTGTGCCCACATTACGGTGCGGCGGTACTGGTGGCTTGTAGTCCAAGGCAGCGTCCTTGCGGTCATTGGCCAGATAGCTAGAGGGAGATGGAAGCGGATTAGTTGCATTCAAATTTGTGGCATGGCTGCACTTACTGTTCGGCATGAATCTTGTTCAGATTGGAGGCGGGCACAATGTGCGTTTGCAGCTTGGGCTGCGGCTGGTCAAAGGAGCTGACACGTCGGCCATTGTCATAGTTGATGATCGGATTGCTGGTGATGCGCATGCGAGAATCTAAGAACAGAAACAGAAACATTTTTATTACTATTATTTCTGGAGCGGACTATAGTTGCAGCTTACCGCGTGCATTCACATGTTGTTGCTGCGGCTGTGGTTGGGTCGTGTTGCTGTCGTTCACTGCCACCGATTGCCTATCTATGGTGGAGCGTCCCAGCCAGACCCAGTCGTGGGCATTGGTGGTGGACTCCTTGAGACGTACATCACGAAAACCGCCGGCGTTGCCGTTGCCATTGCCATTGCCCTTGCCGGAGCCACTGAGCGGATCGAGACCGGATTCAATCATGGCTGGCCGGAATTTGGAGGCATAAACCACGCACGAGATAACAAACACAATGATGGCAAAGCAGAAGGCTGTGAGGAGCACATACATGCCCAGCTCCATGGAGGACATGTTGCCGCTGCCCAGGCCGCCCCGATTGCCATAATGCGACTTATGCACTGCCTGAATGCTCGCCCGATGTTGACGCGCCTGCACCGTTGGCTCGTACTGTTGGCTGGAGTCGCGCAGCGGAATGCCAACTAATCAAAGCAGATCTTTAGTTTTGAACTAGCTGAGTAGCTGAATAGCTGAATTAGCTTACCTATAATATCAGCTAAGTCTCCTGTGTTGCGATAGTTCTTACGTTCACGTCCCACTGTGCCATCGTTCTGTATCGATTCCTGCTTGCTGACAATGTCCACATTGTTGAAGTCCACCTCAATGGAGGCCAGGGCGCTGGCCAATGGCGAGGCATTCGGTTTGTTCTGCTTGGAGTTGCTGGATGTGGAGGCGCCAGGCCCACGTCGCATGCGACACTCTTCGGAGAGCAACAGCGTAACACGCAGCAGATTGCCATTGCCCTCGCCCACGGCGATGACACGCGGATGGTGTGAGGCCAGCATGGGAGCAAAGGCCACCACTTCCGTATCGAGACTCTCCACCAGCAGGAAGTAATCCTCCACAGCAATGTCGCTGCAAAAAGCCAACAGTTTATAGGAAATGCACACATAAATCTAGCAAGTTTTTCGCTTACCGCAAAGGTGTCTTAGAGCCATCGTTGAACTCCAGATCGATGTCAAGTAATCCCTCCTGATACTGTGCCGTCAGCTTGTGTGTAACGGACGTCTCTGCCAGATAGCCGTTCTCAATGGCATTCTCTGGCGTAATGGTCAACTGGAGTCCGGAGATGACGCGCACAATTAGACGAGAGAGATTCACCTTGTCGCTGCCAACGCGTATCTCCTTGGTGCCAATGACACGGCCCGTAATCGGAGACAATACCTGGACATCGGTGCGACCCATTGACTTGCCCTGCAGTATGCGACCCTTCAGTGAGGCGATCTTTGGATCAGCAACACGCAGCAGCGGCTGCACCAGATCCGTGACACGCAATCCAGTTCTACGTGAAATGAAGTAGCTAGTGCGTCCAGAGTTCTACAAGATAAGAGACATGAGAGACTATGTAGATCAGTTGGCTTGGGCTAACGAGAGTTGATTTGCATACCTGATCGATGGCCAGAAACTTGGCATACACTTCGACAGGGCTTTGCTGGTAGCGAGCACGACAGATGCTCTTGTCGGCGCCCACATTGTTGTAATAGCTGGTGCCGTGCTGGTTCCACAAATACGAACGCTTCTTGCGCCGTCTCGACTGCTTGTTGTGGCTGCGGAAATTGAAATTGAAAAGGCAATTGAATACATATTGAACTAGGCAGTTCGTTGCTTTGAAGTCGCTACTCGTTACTTCGCCGTAGTTACTTAATAATAGTGATAGGCTATTGCCTACCGTTTAGTTGCTTAATATTAGCTATTTTTATAAATATTGCTTCGCTCCAGCTACTCGCTACTTCTAGCCTGCTACTCGTTGCTCTTGAGTCGCTACCTTTTAGTTACTTTGTTTTCTTGTTATAGATTAGTTTTGGTTGCTCTTATGATAAACTTGCTATATATCAGTTCTTAGTGATGTCTATAGATCTTACTTTTGACTCGTTGCTTTATACTCGCTATTCGCTACTTGCTACTCGTTAGTTTTGGCTTTCTTTTTCTAGCTTGTTCTCATTGTTAGCTTGTATATCTGATTCAAATTCTACTTGTTTCTCGTTGATTTATATCAGCTACTCTTTACTTCATAATCTCTACTCGTTGGTAATTAGTAAATTTAGGTCTGACTTAATTAACTTGCTCTTAACTACTTCAAAACTTCCTATGGAACAAATAGCTATAACTAGTCTGAGCCAAGCAGGTATTCGCTACTTTTATGGCTTTTTCATATTCTTTTCTCCCATCAAAATATCAGAGTTTGCTTAACTCTGACTTTCTTTCTATCTTCAGCCCCTTTCCCACTCGGTACTTCTCTTACCAGTCTCGCTACTCGCTACACACTTACAGATAATGACTGTCATCGGTTACTTTCCAGCCCTTGATCTGGGACAGACGAAAGTCGGCTATGTAAACCTCGAGCGGGAACTCGGGCATCCAGACAATGAACTTGGCCACGCCCACATAAGTGCCATACTTAACAATGACCGAAGCATTGGATGAGCCGCGCTGCTCGGAGCCATCAACATAAACAGAGCTGCACGACGATGAGACCTAATCAAATGGGAATACAGCATAAAATGATAATTAATTTCTCTCTCTCTCTCTTCATCTCTCTTTCGTTGTTTTCACCTTGATGACGCTTTCGTCCTCGGCATGACAGGAGCTCTGCAGGGTAACATCAGCCACTTTGCCCGCCTGCGAGACAATGAAGACCTTCATGGCTTGGGCCACCTGGCGGCCAGTGAGCACCGCCGTGTTCATCACCTCCCAGATCTTGGCCATGGGTAATACGGCCTGAATGTCATCCTTGTTGATCTCTAGCTTGGCAATCAAACGCTTCTTTGTGTCGTCCGTGGCAATCAGCTCGGTTGAGTCCTTATCTTTGGGTGTGTCATAGACATGGGTGACCGACCACACGATCTTTCCGCCATCCATAATGTCGTTGGAGTCATCGGCGACCTCCAGCAGCCAGGAGAAGACCTCGTAGACCTCATTGCTGTTGCCACTGCCGTTGCCGCTGCTGTTGTAGTTGCCCCTGTTCTCCATGCTGGAAGTGGCTGAGGATGAGGAGGCGGATGTGTCAGCTTCCTTGCGGAAGGCCGTGACACGGGCCGTCGTATGCTTGGGATTCTCCTTCTCAATGCTAATGCTCCACTGGTCGCTGGACGCGCTCGCGCCCAAGATGCGTAGCCCGGCCTTGACGCGGGCGCGCACCGTAAACGCAGCGACTCGTTGCTCCTGATCCGCATACTGATGCAGAAAGACGGGCACATGCAACTTGGACATGGGATACAATGGATGCTGGGGCAACAGGAACGTGACCGAATCATCCGCTCGCAGCTCCTTGAACGATGTCTTGGCTGCCAGCAGCGGCACCTGGGCAAACGTTGTCAGCGGCTGAATCTGCACCTTCGGTTCACATTGTTCCGGATTGCGCACTGGCGGCTCAAAGACGCTGTACGAGACCTGGGCATAGCGCTGCGGCACCTTCGGCGGCAGCTGCGGCTGTCCATCCGTGCCGCTGTTGATGCTGCCCTCGCGACTGTGTCGAGGCGCCTGCAGCGCCGGCCACCAGCTGAGTGGAATGACTACCTCCGCGACACAAACGCCATCCTCGCCCTCGGGCATGCAGCGTCCCTTCAACGGTTGTTCATTGGGCATGGCGACGTGGAGCAGTACGCAGACCTTTTGTCGCTGCAAATGGCCGCCCGGATCGGCGCCGGCATGGAAGAGGACGCGCAGCACAGGAGAATCCTGCGAAACAGTTGCGCGCACCAAATGCGCCGAGATGTCCAGATGCATGTTCGGTTGCTGCAACTCCAGCAGCGTGGCCGTAGAGTTCTGCGTGAGCGAGAGGGAGAGAGAGAGGGACAGAGAAAGAGAGAGAGAGGGGTAAGCAAAAGAATTTACAGAGATAGGCACTCAATGGAGGCTTACGTTGACATAGTCGCCCGCCTGATTGGTTTCCATGGTGTCCGGCACAATGTAGCGCGCGGGCACCGTTTGCTTGGTCGAGAACGGGCCGTAGCTGGCGCGTATAGAGACGGGCTGGGTGGTCTCCACGACGGTGAAGCGATCCAGGGACAAGACGGAATCGTACGAGGAGCGTGTTTTCAATGGCGGCACCGAGGACGAGGTCTGGATGTTGGCTATCTCCGGTGTCACAGGTGGTTGGCGAGCGTGCTTCAAGAAGAAACCGCTGTCCGGTGCCTCGAAGTGCACCTCAACGGAGCTAATGTGCTCTGTAAATAGACCAATTATACGGATTAATTGGTCAGTCAATCAATCAATCAATGCCCCACCCACGCAAACACACATATACATATATATACATATATATAATTATATTTTAATGAGTTTTACAACACTTACGTGCAATTGACAGCAGCATTAGCGCCGTAATTATTACGCAGCACTTCATATTGCGCTGATTGATTGATTGAAATTGAATTTGATTTTTTTTGTAATTTTTATTTTATTTTTTTTTTATTTTTTACAATTTTTCTTAACTTCCTTTTCGCACACACACTTGCGCAGTTCTCCTTTTTTTTCGCTTTACAATTCACAGTTCACAATAGCTACACATATTACAGTTATCAACTTTTTTTTTTTGCAACATTTACCGTTACAAGTTTTTACTGTGCTCAAAAGTATCGTGGGGAAATGGTAAATGTTGTAATTTAGTTGCTTTGTTTGTGTTGTCGTTGGTTTTTTTTATTTGGTTTTTGTTGGTCCTGCTGCTCCTGCTGCTCTTGCTGCTGCTGCAAAAATCTACAGCACATCCTTTATTGATTCTTTCAGTGTGCAGCACACACACACATACTGCTCACACGCACACTGTTGCGAGCGTCAGGCGAATACGCACACACATACACACACGCACGCATGCACACATGCACAGTTAGCTGGTATCGCCTTCGCCTACATATACACACACACACACTTCACATTTCATTCATTTAGGCCGTAGTATAGACACATCTTCTGCGCTGGGTCTCGCTTTTTCTTTCGTTTTTCTTTGGTTTGGGTACACACACACGCACGCATACACGCACGCACACACACACAGTTAAGCACTGCGAATGCGTTTTGGATGCACGTTTCAATTAGTTGTTAGCCACTGCTTTAGCACTAATTAATTGCAACTTTAATACATTGTTTTTCGTTTGACTTAAAAAATTTCTACGCAAATATCGAACATTTCCAAACACCCCAATACTTCCTTGGACTAGGGATGGTCTCATCTATCGATATGGCATGCATATCGTCATAATATTTGCTTACGATATATGACACTTGGCCATCGATAGCTCGTTCGATTACGTGAACTAGAGGTCCTACAATTCAAACAAATCGAATGACAACCCGCCAATTGGATATTTGCTTGCGTTATTGACATACAGATGGCGCTAAAGTGAAGGAAAGAGCGTGTGGCGCGCAAATTTAAATATTTGATGCAAGTTCAAATGGTTTTTTGAGCATATTTAATTTATCAGAGTAAATTAATAATATTATATATATATTTGTGTAGCATAAGTCATCAACTGTTGATAGCAATAAAGCCCTTTTATGCATATTGTTACAAATGTCCCAGCTGGGCCTTTTCTGGGGGCACAAATTTCCCCAGCTGCAGCGTGTAACGGTTTGCAGCAGCTGCTGCTGATTGGACTGCACGGCAGCCAAATAATCAAATAAATTTAATCAACGCGTCGAGCATATTAATGTTGGGTCGCATGGCATTTGCAAGTGCGAATTATTGCACATATGTAAAATATATAACTGTATATGCAGTGGCAGCCAGCAGCCGACACAATTTCTGGGACAAGAGACAGCAACAACAACAACAACAAAATGTCCCAGCGAACCTCAAATTTATGTGCACTGTGCATGCGCCGCCATTTTGCTGGGCGAGGGAGGGCAATTGCGTGCGCGAGTGCGAACGAACCAGCACCTAGCGGCAGCATCCCAATGCAAATATATACGTGTGTGTGTATGTGTAGTTGTTGCATTCTGATTGGGTGCAGCAGCATTGATTTCTTGCTGCACAAAATGAAACTTGTTGCCTGCATTTGATGTTGTTGTTGTGTTGCTGTTGCTGTTGCTGCAGCCATCTTGACAGCCGATTACCGTTGCGTGCCGCATACCACATGCCACACATTCCAGTCCCAGCTAAAAAGCATGCATAAAATCATGATAGAAACTTTGGCACAAACAAAACTCTGCCGCAGCAGCAGCAGCCGCGACGATGACTGAGACGGCGACAGTGACAGCAACAGTGTTGACATGTTAGCTTTATTTCAAGCTAAAATTGACTATGAGAATTTAATAAAATTTGTGAATATAATATTATGTTTAAATTTAATGCACATAATACATTAAACCAAATAGAATATTTTTACATAAAATTTATTTATTTTTCAATAATTTTTCAACAAAACTAGTTATAAATGCTCTGCAGTTTAGCTTTTTTTTTTAGCTAAATGAATTTGTAGCTTTTTTCTTAAAGTCGTTTCTCTTATTCTGCTGCTGTCTTAGCCTTAGCAACAGAAGCTAGCTTTTTTCTTAGCCTTTTTTCAGCCACTAGCTCGCTTCTTTTCTTTTGCTACGCAGCACTGAGGCGCAGTAAGTTATTGATTTGTGAATAAAGACGAAATATGCTCAAATACACACACACACACAGACACATGCACACGTGTTTGCATATAACAAAAGTTGAGGGCATGAATTAATTAAAAATTCCGTTGGTGCCCGCTACGCGAAAGTAGTTAGCATAAACGAACGTCGATAAAGCAACAACAAAGACAACAATAATAAAAAAAATAAAAATAAATCGAGTTCGCATTTGACACTTGGGCGCTTGGCGTTGCGACCTGCCTCCAGCTTCGCTTCTATTTTCTGATATTATTAATGAAACTTTCATTGAAGGGTCTTTTATGATGTGTTGCTTTGTTGCTAGTCTCTTCTCTTCTGTTCTTAATATTTGATAGTTTTGCAATTTTAATTAATCGATTTCGATCGATAAGTAACAGTGTGCGCAATGCAAATGCATTTTATGTATCAATTTGAATCAGTGTGCACACACACACACGAGCAAAAGAGTCAAACATAGTGTATGCGTGTGAGTGTGTGTGTGCAAGTGACCTTTTGCTGAAGCCTACGCTTTGCCGTTGCTAGAGATGAGCGCATGCTGAAAGTTTTGTTGATGCAAGCACGAACATGAGCTGGACATGGAAGCAAACATAAATAAATTGTATTATATATAAACAGGATGAATTTTGTAATTTATATAATTATATTACGATTATTTATATAAAATACATTCCTTTTATTTTAATTATTTTTTATTTTTATCTATTTGTTTTTATTTTCTCAATATTCTTTTTATTATTTTTTTACCCAATGTAGCACTGACTTCATTGTATAAACGAATATCGTACGCTCGCAATCATTTCTCCATCATTTCATGATTGATGCAAATGAACTTGAATACTTATTTATTTCGTGTCATCGCGTGTCACGAGATGAGCTCCAGCTTTAGTTTGCCTGCCGTTACACGCACTCTATCGCTCTCTCTCTCTCTCTCTCTCTCTCTCTCTCTCTCTCTCTCTCTCTCTCTCTCTCTCTCTCACTCTCAGTCGTCCACTTCTACTTACATTCACATTAAAGAGATACGATCGTCACAAATTGACGAGCAGAGTTGTTGTCGCTTGTTTGTTGTTGTATTTGTTGCATGTCTGCACGCGCAACGCACTTGACTGTTGCTGCTGCTGCTGCTGTTGCTGTTGCTGCTGCTTGGAGTTGGGTTCCCTCTTGAATGACGATCGCGGCGACACCTTCTCCATACCAAATTAGTTTTGGAGGCCAATAGAAGCTGTTGCTGGTTATTGTTGTTGTTGCTACTGTTTGTTGGCTGTTGAAGATGTTTGTAATTTAATGGCCTCTTTTTATATTTGTTACATTATTATTATTCAAGTGTTGCGCGCAGCTGCCGCAAAACATTTCTCTCTGTCAATTGATCTTTTGTTCAGTTTTCTTGATAAACCGCCTCCCTCCCTCCAGCCACTATCTTCTCTCTCCTTTGCATCCCGTGCAAACTATCTTTGGCTATTTTGTTTCTCGCTCTCTCACACACAACTGTGGAAATTTATGATATATAATTAGCATGCAAAAAGAGTGGACAGCCAATGCTGCAGGAGAGAGAGGGCTGCGGAGAGTCACTCATATCAACATAGCACAAGCTAAAGTGGACGGCTGGAGAGAAGAGTGTGAAGAGAGCAGTTACACGCATACACACAGAGCAAATTCTTAAAGTGGAGGGGAGAAGGAGCTTAACTGACACTCACTTACGCAGCAAGTGGTCAAGCGGCGGGAGCGAGAGGAAGTGAGTAGTCTAGCATAGACTCACACACGCAGCAAATGCTCAAGTGGAAGGGGGAGGAGTGGAGAGGATGGTGCCAAGAAAGGAGTGTCACACAAGCATACAGCAAATGCTTAAAGTAGAAGCGGGAGGCAAGCAGGAGCTTAACACAGACATAGCAGCAGCCGAATGTAGAAGAGGGAAGAGAGAAGAGAGAAGTGTCTTGGTGTTTGTGTGAGTTCAAGCTGTGCCGCATTTTTGGCCTGCTTTGCTAAGCTATTTTTGTTGGCCCATTGTTCAGCTTCTATACAAAAAAAAAAAAAAAAAATTAAAAACAGTTTTTGATTCCGATTTAGAAATATTTTTATGTGGCTATAAATTGATTGTTTTGTCGCTTTGACTAGAAATCTCTGCATTTTGAATATTAATTTGCTGTCATAGGTCAAAATTCGCTTTCTTTTCTTCCATTTTTTTTCTTTCGCTGTGCGATTATTTCGAGCAGGAGCGGATTGCGCTTTGCCTGAGCGCCTAATGCGTAGTGGAAATTGTTAAGATGATTTATTAGCATAGTATTTTTAGTTATTTTTAAAATTTCTATATATTTCTATATCATATTTAGAGTTAAGATATGGCTGGAATATAAAAAAAACCCTGTAATTTATTCAAATTGAGCTGATTTGGTGAATACGATATATGATAGGATACTATATATATTGACTATAAAACTGTTATATATAACTAAATTGAAATAGTTGAGTTCCCTTTTTTGGGCCCAATGATGCTCTCGCAACCGGCCCGTTTTGGCCCCTAACAAATGGAATCATTAATTTTACGAACTTTCGATGCTTAAAATGATTTCCGAGCGAAGATTTTCGTTGTTGTTGCTGGGCTAATACGTGGTGAGGTCGATCGGGGTTTCGCCGAGGGGCCCTTTGACTAAAAACTTTCATCTGCCAAATTTGGCAGTCGCTGTCCGTCCCAGAGGGGTTATAGTTGATTGATCTTTGACCCCAACTAGCCAAAAATAGAAAAAAACTATTTTTTTTTATTTTTTTTTGGCGAAAACGAGTTCTCGGAAGAAAGCAAACGATGAATAAGCAGCTAAATGGATTCTAAAACAAATGGAGAAGGGGAGAGGAGGAGGCGATGAGAGGGGGAACTAATGAATAATTCAGATCGCAGATCAAAGATCGTCGGAGATTTTTGGCAATTAGCTTTGGGTCAATAGGTCTGCGTCCGCAGCGAGCTAATATAAGCGGCGACGGCCGCTCGTAGCTCAGTTTAGTCGAGAGCCATGTGGAGTCACAGCTGCGTCTGGGCCTTGATTGTTACGGTGCTCTGGCTGGCATTGGCCAGCCAAGAGGTTAGCGGCGAGACGAGGATCGAGGTGGACGAGCACGGGGATGAGTACGAGCTGAAGCGCTTCTATATCCAGGGCCGACAGCTGAATGGCCAGGGCAGCAAGTCACAGTGTGTGGTCACACGCAGGAAGCGGGCGAGTCGCTCGATGGCCGCGCCCAGCATCTCGGTCAGCTCGCAGCAGCTGAGCTTGGGTGCTGTGCCGGAGCAGCTGAAGCTGCAGCAGGAGCAGGACTCGAGCAAGCGCCGTTATGTGGCGCTGGCCGCCGTGCAGCTGCAGCAGCAGGACGAGGAGGAGGACGATGACGACGAAGAGGAGGATGATGACGACGAGGTTGTTGATGAGCAGCAACTGGAGCTGGAGGAAGTGGTCTTAGCCGCTGACGATACCGAGCAACAGGAGCAGCAGGCGAAGCCACAAGCTCTGCTGGTGGATGCAGTCCAGCAGAAACAGTTCCCAGGCCAAAGCCAGAACAGCTTTGTCGCCTTCACGCAGAACGTGCCCGGAGGCGTCAGCGTGGTGGCCAATGCGGCGACCCATGCCAATGTGGGCGGAGATGCGGGTATTGTTGTGATCGAGTCGGAGAAGCCGCCCAAGGTTAATCCCAATACGCATGCCGTCTTCGAGCTGAAGCCGCTGAGCCACCAGGCGTACTACCTCGGGGATGAGCCGGCGGAGGAGGAGGAACAGGAGGAGGAGGACATCGACAGTGATGGCTTCTATTATCAAGGCCTGGGCGTTTACGATGAATACGAACACTTCATAACGGAGGACAGCCCGGTGAGCACGTCGGCCATATGGAGCACGGATGGCGACGATGAGGACATACATCCCGTTATCAATCAGGCCATTCGCCCTGTCAATGAGCACAAGAAGAAGAGAAAGCAGCAGCAGCAGCAGAAGCAGAAACGCCGCAAGCAGCAGCAGCAGCAGCAGCAGCGCAAGAAGCCGCAGCAGAAGAAGAAGAAGAAGAAGCGCCCAGCTAACGAGCTGCAGACAGTGAATGGCGTAGAGCAGGACAACAAGAGAAAACAACAGCAGCAGCAGCAGCAGAGCGTCGGCGTCGGCGTCAGCAGCGTTGATCAGCCTGCGCAAAAGCCAATAGACAATAGCAGCAGCAGCGGCAGCAGCAGCAGCGCCTCCGCCACGCCCGTTAAGCGTCGCAAGTCCAAGCCCAAGCAGAAGAAGAAGAAGAAGACCAGGCCAAGCAGCGTGGACGGCAACAGACGTCGCCGACCCAGCTCGAGCGCTAGCTACAGCTATAGCTCGATGGGCGGCTATAGACGCCGCCGTCCACAGCAGACGGAGGCGCAGCGTCGTCGTAAACTGCAGCAGCAGCGTCGTCGGCAGCAGCTGCAGCGTCAGCGACGTCGCCGCAACAAGATTCGCCAACAAAATGGCGGCGGCTATCGTCAGCAATACTTCGGAGACGAGCCGATCGTCAATTGCATCTACATCAACAAGGATCCGGTGACGACGACGACAACAACAACGCCGCGTCCATTCTGGAATCTGCTGGGCCGCGGCGCTGCGCAGCAGCCAGCGGTGGCAGAGCAGTCGCCACGGCGAAACGGCGAATTCGGCAGTCGCAAGCGCACGACTCTGAAATTTGCCGCCTAAAGGCGAAGCGCAAATTAACGAAATTATTTTTAAATGCATTTTTTTTCTTCGACATTTAAGTATTTATTTATTTAAACCAACAATTTGTAATTCCCATTTTTTTTTACTTTTTTAATTCGCTCAATTAAAGCTTGTGGTGTTACGACACGTGTAAAAATTATTAATAATCGGCAGCAATTCCATTATCGATTATTTTGCTGTGGTCAAAAACTCATCTAAAATGTGCGACACCTGCGCCCCGCCCTGTGCAGCCCGCCCCATTCTATGCCAGAGCCTGCTAACTGTAACATGAATCCGCTATTCGGCGCGTGACGTGGCCAGCCCAAGGCTGAAAACTGAGGCGAGAGAGTGAGACAGAGAGATAGAGAAGAAGTGAGCAGTGGGGGGAGACGGGGCACACAGCAGAATGCAGCTGGTGCGAGCGAGATGGAGTGTGGTTTGAGTAGCGCTAGTTTATGATTTCCGCTGCCAGATGACGCCAGCAAGCGCAATTTAAAATGTCAGCGATGGGAACATTTGCTGCCTGACGCTGCGGCATTTCCGTTAGCTCTGTGCGCCTCCCGAACGCCCCCAGGTGCAGCGCAGTGCAGCGCAGCGAAACGCCAGCTACGCACAGTGGTTCAAAGTGTGCCAAATGTTTAGTGTTAAAGTTATATTTATATTAAAATGTTAAAAATATATATTAAAAATGTTAAAATTATATATTAACATTTTAAAATTATATATTAATTTTAATATAATAAATATAATAAAATTAAATAAATAATAAAAGAAATAAATATAATAAAATTAAATTTTTGATAGCTTCAGCTTATTGTGTCCCCAACTTCTTTTTTTATAATATTAAAAATCCCATATATTTAAAACTTTATTTATATATTGAGGAGTTAATATAAAAGTTATGCATTAAGGTATCGTTCTTTCTTATACTATGCATATAGCTATCTACATCTGTAGCTATGTATATATATATATATGTATATATATATATATATATCTTTCCCTCTTCTAATCTTCACCTTTCCTATTACCACTTTCACATCAAATTTCTATTTTCAAATTTTTTCTATTGCATACTTTGCAGGTTTTTTCGAAATAGTTGAGGAAATGCATTTGAATCGCGCTTTTTTTTAACACTTCTGCACCACTGTGTGTGTGTTTGTGTGTGTGTCTGGAGTGGATCGATATGTCCAGCAGCAGCAGCCAGGCAGCAGCTGTACATTTCGTGAGGTTGGCAAAAAAAAGTATCTACAAGATACACAGCACACACACAGACACATATACAGTTAGACACACCTACACACACACACATACATAGAGAGAGAGGCGCGCGCTTTGTTGGGCGCATTTAGTTTGGCTTCCGCCCATTTTTGGTTAATGTTGTTGTTTTAGTTGTTTTGTTGTTGTTGTTGTTGTTGTTGTTGTTGTTGTTGTTTTTGCTTTCATGTTGTTTTAGCTGTTTGCTGAATAAATAAAAAGCGTGCGCACAAAGGACACAAAAGAGCACAGGCGACAGTCAGCAGGAGGAGAGGGGCAGCAGGAGAGGGGCAGAGGGAGACTATGTAGAGGGCGGGTTAAGCGCAGCCCAAACAGCAAACAAAAAGCACAACAAAATAGAAGAAGAAGAACGGGAATGAAATGTATGTAGAAAGGAATGTGGCGAAGGAGGCGCAGGGACATTAGAGAATCAGGTATGCTAGCAACTTGAAGGAGACGGCTGGTGGGGGGCGAGAGGGGCGTGGTTAGAGTTTGGTTAGCTAGGGTAATCAAATTTTTGATGCCAAATGCCAGAATTCGAGACAGCAGGAAAATTGATGGGCAAAAGCCTCTATAAATAGCTATAGAGAAGCGCTATAGATAGAGGTGAAAAGAGGTGTGTATCTATATACAATGTATATATAATAAATACTAAATAAAATTCGTCTTTAGATAGCTAAAGATATGAGAGAAGATTCTTATGAATATTATTATTATTTTATATATCTATATGGATATCCATATTCATATCCATCTCCATATACGTATCCATATCCATCTCCATATACATATCCTTTCACCTATGCGTGCATAATCCGTGAGTAAATCCATCAATCAATCAGTCAGTCAGAAAAAAATCACTATATAAGACTCTATATGATGTTTTAGTCGACATACATATACCAAGCTTGATGTTTCCGAGTGAAATCTCGTTCTTCTTTTGATTTTTTGAAGTCAATCAATCAAATTCATCAATAAGTCAGTCAATCATTCAATCAAGTCTATAAAAATAAAGTTTATATGTACAAAATATAGCGAATGACAATATTATATTATATTTTGAAATATTTTTTATAGTCACTTTACTCTTCTACAGTCAATCAATCAATCAATCAATTAATCAAATCAATCAGTCAGTTATGACCCATTCAATAGATGGACATACACATATTTGCGTTATGCGCTTGGAATGTGTTTACCCTTAATTTGAACTCTTTTAAAATGAATCAATCAAGCAATCAGTCAGTCAATCAATCAATCAATATATCAATTTAACAAATGTATCCCTCTGGCTTGTCCGAAGCTTAAAAATTCTAATTAATAACTAAGTAGCTTAGACAATATTTGTCCTTGGATAGTATTTCATTCATTCATTTAGTTCCCACATATAGAATATCAATTCCAAATTTTGTTTATAGATTTAATACAAAAATATATTCATCTTATTCATCAGAAATCGGACACCGAATGCGCAACATCAAATTTTTTTTTTCTCCTTTTTTTATATATTTAATATCACTTTGCTTTTCTCACGCTCTGGTGTTAAGTGCAAATATATATAACTAGGGTGGCTTATGGGGAGCTAGTGCTGGCATGGGGAGCGCGCGGAATTCGGGGTGGTAAGGGCTTTAGTCATTGATATCGCGCGATGATTCGTAACTTTTGCTATTGGCACGCTTTTTTTATAGTGTAAATATTTACGGTCTTTGGCGAAATTCGAAAAGGGGGCAGCCGCAAAATACTGGATGGGTCTAGAGGGCGCAACGAAGTGGTTAAAAAGTTGCTGCCATAATTTCTATTCTGTGTAATTGATAGGGAAACTCTGAAAGAGTTTCTTGCGCTGTGGCATTGGAGGAGGAGCCGGGGGAGGTCTTTGATCTGTAGAATTGAGCTGTCTGTTGTCTTTAGTGGGACCCATTGCAGCTGTGCGCCCTACGAAAAGGGTCCTCAAAGCAGGTCATTGGCATGCGGATAAGAAACGGGTCCTCATTTGCTTTTGCGGTTGCCCCACTTTGAAAAAGGAGCACGAGCCAAAGAACGAGACTCGAACAATCGAAAGGAGAACAAGGCAATAAAGAACAGATGGGAATGATCGACTAGCAATTGCTCTGTAAATATGAGTTCAGCAAAGAGAGAAAAGAATGAACTCCGACATGAATAGTATGGAAGGTTTACATGCCTTTGGTGTAATTTGTAAATCGATATTTATCGATACTCGATAAGTTGACAAAATGTGTAATATCGATGATATATATAACTGTGTAGCTATATCTTAAGCACTTGTTAGATAAGAAAAGAGTTAAAAACTGAAAATCGATGTGTAAAGAAAATCGATATTTATCGATTGTGTTAAGTTAGACATATTGCGGAAAGGGCAGCTAAAGACGTAGACATGGACATGGACCTAGGCAGATATATTCAAGAGAAGCTTTAAAGCTCTGTACAAACTTATTGATAAACAGTTCGATATTAATCGATTATTAATAGTTTTAATGTAATCGATATACTCAACTGTTGAGCTAATGAATATTATAGAGTAGAGAGTGTCGTCTAACTGCGTCTGCTAAACTCACGTCGAATTTGAGCTCTTCCTATTGACATTTGCAGGGTATTCGAAGAGTCGTTCATGTCAGCGCTTGCGGCGCAGTCTGCTAGCTCCTACTGATTTATGGCCACGTATTGATTAAGCGTCGCGTCGTCTTCGACTCTAAGTCCCCCCGCTCTCCTCCCTCTGTCGAGGTGTGAGTGTGGCAACCCTCGCCGTTTTTAACGCCAGTTGCTGTCGACAGATTGGCCAAGGGTTTGTCCCTGGGTCCAGGGTCTGGCAGATGTTTTTCCTTCCTTTTTTTTTTTAGATCAGGCTGCTCCTCATTTTACGCCGCTCTGCTCTGGCCAGCGCCTAGTTACGCAATGATTTTCGACAGCGGCGTGTGGGCGTGTGTCTCTCTCCCTCTCCCTCTCGCTCCTCTCTCTCTCTCTTGAGGTATAAAAAGGTGCGTCTATTTAGTCATAATTGGATGCGTAATTGGTTTGATGACGTGCACAATGCAGAGATGTGGAGGAGAGCTGCATATAGATTCTGAATTGTTTATGTGCGTTTAATGGGCTCACAGCCCTGACTAAAAAGGTGTGCCTAATGCCGTTAACTATGCTCAGAAGATTTTCGAAATGGGCGTAAACGAAGTCGACATACT